>BJCO01737192.1:0-10702 GCA_018326465.1 Flaveria floridana
AAACTCCATCCAATGTTCGGTTTGTTTGGAGGAATTTGAAATTGGAACCCAAGCACGGGAAATGCCATGGTTGGAGCTCCACAGCTCCTGTCCAGTGTGCAGGTACCAGTTGCCTGCTGATGAATCAAAGATCAACCGAGAACAGGACACCGCAACCGTCGCCGGAGCCATCGCCGCCGGACTCCCCGTGCTCGTCGGTCGTCGCTCTATTGCCGGATATTCGATAGGTAGAGAAAAGGTGGTGGTGGTTGTGGAGTGGGGTTGTGGTGATGTGTGCAGGTCAAAGAAGTAGATGCAGGTGGTCCCGTAATTTTTTTATTTTTAATTATAAGGGGCATTTTAGTCTTTTTATAATAAAACTAACGAAAAAACTAATGGTGTTAGAGTTTTGGATACAAATGGATATAAAAATGAAACGTTAGGGAGCCATTGGGAATTTTAAAACCGCAGAGACGCAAGTGGTTAAAATGAACAAACGTCAGAGATACAAATGATAATTTACTCTATTTATATAAACTCAATCCTGCATCTGTTTGAGGTGTTCTTTATATGTTTGAATCACTTTTAATTCTTAAATTCACGGAGCATTTAAGTGTTGAAAACATAACTGTTGACTTTTTAGTCAAGCTGTCAGCTTGTATATAAGCTTGCAATGTGGATTAAATCACTTTGAACTCATGTAGGATTTTAGTATTGATATTCATTAGTTTTGTGCAGTGGATATTTATGTTAGTGAAGATGTGTAGTGCCAATACAAGAAACGAAACAAAGCAATGAAAAGTACGAAAAATGTTAATGTAAGTGAGCTCGAGTTTTCAGTTTTTTGAGGCGCAATATCCGTAGCTGTGAGTAGTGATGCAACTTATTGATGATGTTCGTGACGGTGACAATTTTATATAGAGTTTACTTTTTTTTATTGTTTTAAAGTTTAGGTTTAATTATAGAGTATCATTATTCACTATATTAAAGTTAGCATGTTATGATATTACTGATTAAATTTGTTGAGAATTAAATGATAGTGTATTGGAGACTGCTTTTAGTTCTAAAAATAATTAAATTACAAAACTATAAACACATATTATGGACTATGAAATATAGTATCGAAGAATATTTTTCAGTCTCTAAAAAAGGTACTCGATAAATCATAGTTATTAAAATTTAACTTTTAGTCATTATATTGTTGGGGCTGAAAAGGTTCTTAAAACATATGGAGTTTCAGTCTCTCATAAATGTATTCGATAATAAATAATATGATAAATAAGATTAAATTTCAGTACTTCTAAATAAACATATAAAAGATTTAAATGGTTAGTTATCAAAGACAAAATCTTAGTCTCTACAACAATATAAACGAGACTGAAAAAGATTTTTAGAAAGTATAGATTTTTTCCCTAAAAACATTTCGAGACTAAAAAGCATAGCATCTAAGCTTTTTTTTCCAGTCCCAAAAAGATATATCAGAGACTGAATGGTTTGTTATCAGAAACTAATTCTCTTTCTTTATAACGGGTTATAAAGGACTGAACAATTGTGAAGCCTGAATCTAGTTAAACGTATTAAAGACTGATTTTTAATCATAAGTGAATTGTATTAGATACTGAAATGACTTGGTACAGGAGGATAGATTAAGGGCTGAATTTATGTGTATAATAGGGACTGAATATATCGGTCCTTGTTGGTGGAATACAATCGAGACTGAAATTCAGTTATTAACACACGTATCTAAGACTAGGTATTTAAACTGGCTCGGGACTAGCAAAATCAGTCTCTGATAGACATTAAAGACTGATTTAACTATGTAATTAGGCTACATTCTATGCATTAAATAAGAATACTGATATACAGTTAGACACGTGAATAAAATAGTCACAATCCGTGTGGTTTTTTTAGTAGCATTGAATTTTATTAACTCAATGTATTGGTTATGACACATGACCATTTCTACACAAGCAAGTAGCTAGATGGAAGATAAACATACATAAAACCCAACTAGCTAGCATTTATCACTAAACGATTGATACAATTACCAAATAATTACTGATATTCAGAGACAAAACACAATAAGATATCCACTATTTTAACAATCAACCAACATGTTGGTACTTTATTTTGTTGGCACAATAAAAATAGGTTTAACAACAATAAGTACTCCGTAAGTGACAAAAACCTTACTAAAGCAACTTTAGTCTCAATCATCCCACTTATGTTTCGTGGGCACAAGGCAAAGGGGAACTTTCTTTCCTAGAACAAGCGTACCCTCATTCTCCATGTTCAAGTCTTCGCACTTCATTCCGCGAGGTAACTCCCAATCAAACCAATAAAGAAGGCTCGCGATCACAAACTCTACATTCGCGGGAGCCGTGTTCATGGCGGGGCACGACCTTCGGCCCCCTCCAAACGGCAACATCTCAAACCTATCGCGTCCAAAATCACCATCAAGGTTTTCAAACCGCTCAGGATAGAACTCGACTGCATTCTCCCCCCAAATGTTTGCGTCTCTTGCTATTCCCCAAGCATTGATTAGAACAACGGTACTAGGATTGACGTCATAACCTGCGATTTGAGTATGACTTAAGCTTACATGTGGAATCAACAACGGGGCGGGCGTGTGAAATCTTAATGTCTCTTTCACCACCATCTTCAAGTATGTCATATTTGTTGTATTAAGTTGGCTTACTTTTTGTATTCTTCCTGCACAGGTTCGGATCTCGTTTTGTAGTTTTTGCATCACTCGAGCGTTTTTGTTGATCTCCGACATTGCCCATATCATCGTCACAACTGTTGTATCGACTCCGCCAGTGAGTATGTCCTGAAACATTACATACATTAGTTAAACTGTGAAGGAGAGATCTATGCAGGAGACTAAATATTTCACATCATGAGAAAAGCTTAACAAAATGAATAATTTATATTTTTCATTATGAAATTTTTAGAAAAGAAGAAACAATAGAAACATGATGTTTATTCGTTTCTCCTGAAATTCATAAAAATATGAAAATCTTGTTTATATATAATATATAAAATATATGAAGAAATTAGTTGGATGATTTTCAGTCCATACACATAAACAGTACACAATTTAAAAGCGATGGATCTTTTAAAAAAATAAATGATTTAAGTTTGTTTCTTTATTATCGTAATAACTCAATTCTTTTTTCCTAATAAAAAACGTTATTCCAGTTAATATTATAGAGGATGGATACTAAAAACCATATTGTTATGTAAAAATAATAGAAACCCAGTGAAACCGGTCATATAATTTATTGATTTTTTTAACACTATGCTCTATACATGTGTATGTATATACAGATAGGGGTATGGATCAAATGAAACCAAAACATAGTTTTACATATATGTCTCACATATAATATATATATGTAACAATTTTTCCTTCGGCATAGTGTTACGTATATGTACGTCTATTCATTCTCGTATTTATGTTCAACACATATGTAACAAATATTTAAATAACTTTTTAACAGTTAAAATAACAAAAAAGTTATGAATTATATTAGTGATTTTCATGATTTTCTTTGATTTTCATATAACTATTGATTTTTTCTGTAACCCTTTCTTAAAAATATTATAATCATCATATATAAAATAAATATAATAAATAAATATTTACCATCATTAGAGCTTTCAAATCTACATGATTCAGCTGATACGCAGAACCATTTTCTTTAGAATACATCATGTCAAGTATAGTATGAACAAAATCTTTGTCCTCCTCACTTATTTCTTCCGTCTTATCTTTCAAATGATCATCAATGATGGTGTCAATATACGCATCAAAATTTCTAAAACCATCGTTCAACCGACGATTCCACCCGCTAAATTGATCGATAAAGAATCCCAAAATCGGAAACGAATCACCAACTGAACCATTCAGTAACTCCATAACTTCATCAAGCATCACATCCCATGAAGGACCCTTAAGCGGTTGTCTCCTATAGTTCTTACCAAATGCCACCTTACACACCATCTGTTTAACTATTTCTAATAACACATTACTTAGGTTTACCTCTGTGTTAGATGGATATGAAGATAGTGAATGAATAACACTCTCCATCTCCGTTACAAGCACATGGTTCGACAGTTTAGCTCGCTTGGGCCCGATGAATTCGGACACCAAAATCTTGCGCATCTCCCTCCAGTGATCACTGTATGGTGAAAACGGGATGTCCATGAAGTTGTATGTGAGTCTTTTGGTGGCTTGAAAGGGCGCACGGGAGCAAAAGATATGATCTTGAGTTTTCAAGATTTGTTTGGCCATTTCAGGTGAAGAGATGATGATGAACTGTTTCGAACCGATGTAGAATAACATAACGGGACCATATTGTTTGGCGAGTTGCCAAAGGGCTTCATGACGAGGTTTACCGAGGATGTGGTGCAGGTTGCCTATTACTGGAAGCTTTGGTGGGCATGGTGGGAGCTTATGGTTCGCTATGGATGAGGTTAGAGTGTATAGGAATATGTAGGAGATGGAGAAGATGACTAGTGTTGTTGTAAGAGGCCATTGAAGGATGATGGTGAAGATGTCCATGGGGTTGGGTTTAGGTGATGGTGGTGTTGAGGGTAACTCGTATGTCTATTTATAATGGAGTTTACAAGCTTAATTGCATGATGATCTATAATGATTATGTGAAGGAATTAGATTTTGTAAAATGTAATATGATATCTAATCAATTATGTACAGATAATATTTTTTTATTTGAAATAGTTTTTGACATTTTTCTTATTCTTTGGCGACCATGCAAAATATTAAATTTCTAGTCGACACTTTTGGAAAAAAAATGAATTATTTGTTTACTTTTATGGATTTTCCAATTATGTCGTACTATATACCCTAACACCCAACGCGCATTTGCGTTTGTGTCAAAATGCTATGATAAAGTGGGGGAAGGCATAAATTAAACATGTTGATCAAATTTAATAAAAAATAGCATTGATTTTTAGGCTTTTGAAAAAAAGACTAAAATTATAGCCTTTAACTTTGAGAAAGAAAACAATTAGTTATAGTCTACAACTACCCTTGATGTAATACCCACCCATAACCGGGCGAGCATGCACAATTGATACAATTTATAACGGAAGCAATATATTATTTAATTACAATATCAAACAGCTAGAAACTTCTATGACTCCAGGGTCCAATGGGTTGTGATATTTTGGGCCAGGGACAACACGTATAGACCATGACCTTTTCACAACAACCAGCAATGGACTTGTCAGAACCCTTGGTCATCGCATAGGTATGGTAGTGTCGTGATACATGCAAGGAACCTTTTTAGCCATTTTGACACATCCCATTAAACATATAAAGATCCAAACATACCCCTATCAATAATTGCATATTAACAACATTATGGTATATTACAAGTTTAGACAAAACGAGTACACAATCAAAATTTTTAAAAATAGATATGATAACTCACCTGTTTAATAAATTTCAACAGTTAATAAAAGTTCTTAGTACAATCTGGTGATATCTCAAGATCCTGATACAGTTTAATTAATCCTAGGTTAGATAATGGTACAACTAACTAGTCACTTCATGGTTGGATATTGGCTAAAATTGCCTTGTTTAAGCATGAGTGATCAGTCCATCCCTAAGGCTACACTACCTAAAACTCAATCCTAACAATAACCCAAACGCCTAAAAATAATAATACTGCTCCTGATAATAGTAATATTAAAATAGATAATAATTAATTTGACACAACTTAAACGAGAACGTACCTTAAGACTATATAGGGCAAGTTGATATAGAGTTACCCTATTCGTGCTCCTATTCGAGCTCTAAAAACGACTATTAACAACACCCTGTGGCTATTGAGTACTCGAGATTCTTTTTATAATAGAACGTTTTAAAAAAACTTATACTCAAAAAGAACACTAAAAGGTTCTATTTATAGCAAGCAGGCAGGCAGTTGGATTCTTTTCTTTTGTCGATGTGAGATGAAAGTGAGCGGCCTGGTTGTTTGCCTCATTTATTGATCAGTCTGATTGCTTTGTTAAAATTAATTCAGTTGCTTCTTTCGTTTTTCTCTCATTACTTTTAATATGTAGCGTTCTATAGAACTTTGAATATGTCGTTGGGACGAGTTCATTTTTCTCTACGAGCCAACCTAAGTTTTACTAAAAATTGAGTAAGGTAGAATATAATATATTTCATTATTATTGGACGTTTTGTTAAAATAAATAAACTCTCGACATCACAACTCATCTTTCAAATAGTCATCTTACTCGTTACTTACTCATCTATACTAATAAAGTAAAATAGTTTTTGACACATGTTATTCTCTCACAAACCATTTTGACACATGTCATCCTCTTACAAACCATTTTGACACATGTCATCTTCTTATAATTATTTTGACACATGTAATTATCATAGAAAGTCAATTCACTATGACAATATTAAATGTTAATTATGTTGTATATTCTTTTCAAATTAATAAATAAAATTTTAATATAAAAATGTTACGTTTTTTTATTAAAAAACGTATGAAGTTTTTTAATATATAAAAGTTTTTGAAAAATGACTTTGTCTTAAAATAACTTTCTTTTAAAAAATAGCATGTTTAAAAAACATTTTTTACAACAAAATATTTTAAAAATAAAAGTTTAAGAAAATATTGTTATTATTGTTATTACTTAAGGTAGTTAATTATATACAATTTTAATAATACATTATCTTTTTAAATATTAATTAATAACAACTAATTTAATATTATTATTCAATCCGTGAGATACATGTTTACTTAAATTTTTGAAAAATTATATTTTTTCTTTTATTCATTTATCTATTTATAAAATTTACATTTCACTCAGATTTTCGTTTTATATCAATATTGACAAGGCGTTCTAAATTTATATAAAATGTTATTCTTAGGTGTAAATATATAATTCTTCATACTATTATAATTATATGAATAATATAAAAAAAATTAAACCATGCACTATATACAAAGAAATATGTATGTATATTCTTATGAATAATAATAATCATTTTTTTGTATATTATTGTTTATAACTTAAATATGTTTGATATATATTATAATTTCATTGATTCATCGATGTCTTACCAATAAAATATACTAGATTAAACATATATAATATTTATTATATAGTTTTTATTTTTTCATATGTATGACATACAAGTATCTAACCTAGTATGATAATATATGAAAGAAAATTTTTATAGTTCACGTATTTACAACTATTACATTAAAGTTTGAGGTATTACACCTTGATGTTTTTTAATTGGGAGGGCTTTGAGTTAAAGCTAGGTTTAGGTGGTGTTTGTTTTTTAAGAAAACCTCTTCCCCATCTCTTCATCTGCGCGCATGCAGACGCGGGAAGAGGTTTTGAGTGCGCAGATTGTTTGTTTTTTAGAAGACGTTTCATTAAAAAACGTCTGCGCGAGGTCTTCTTGATGCAGACATGGACTAGTGTCTTCATGCGAAAAGAGGTTTCATCAAACCTCTTCTCCCCAATTTCAAAACACAAAACACAAAACACATCCTCCCACCTTCACTCACACAAATGGCTGATGAAGCACACTACCCATCCGGCGGTGACTCCGCCACCGCCAAACGCAAGTACGAAGACGCCGGACCTCCGCCTCCGCCGTCCTCCGGCCGCCGCGCCACCGGCTTCTTCTCCGGCCCCGACGCCGCTCCGTCGTACAACAGCGTTCCTCCGCCCATGGACGAGATCCAGCTCGCCAAACAGAAGGCTCAGGAGATCGCCGCTCGCATCTTCAACAACGCCGAAGCTAAGCGATCGAAGTTCGACGATGACGCCGGCGGTTGGGAGGCTAATGATTCCAGAGATTTCAGCTCCGCCCCTACTGGTTCGATCCTCGTAGCTATCGGTTTTTGTTTGGAATTAGAGTTGTTTTGTGATTGATGATTGGTTGGATGATTGTATGTGTTGTATGAATATCATCAGCATCTCCTACATCGAATTACAGTGAGTTACAAATGGTTGAAGAACAGCAACAACATCCACAAGCCCAGGATCTAACCCAATCTCCTCCTCAACCTCCCTCAACGCCGTATGAATATCATCAGCATCTCCTTCATCGGTTCTACCTCCAGGCAAAGACACTTGTCCTACACCATCAAAGGGGAAAAATCCAATTTCAACTTCATTCAGGCATTTCATCAAACAAATAGAGTGCGTCACTTTCTTTACCGGAGAAAGACGACATTTTTGATGATCTTTTTGTTAAAATCACGTATATTTCATCTTCTTCCTCGAATAGACAAATCAGAACTGCAGCTCTGTTGAGTCTTTTGAATCTTTGAGATTGTTTGGACTCAGAGTTTGAAAGAGGGGAAAAAGACTTTGATTGACGAATTCGATGAGATAAATTTAGTAGTTTATGTGATGTTTTGAGGTTATTGGAACCCATTAACAAGATTCAAAGTTTGATCAGCAAAAATATAATATATTTTTTTATTATTTTCTTTTATTTAACACGAACATATCATGCTTCGGAAGTTCTCAAAATAAACAGACAAAGTTCAAGCTTCGGAAGTTTTAAAGAAGTTGAATTATTTGGAAAATAAATTTATGAATATTATTATAGTGTTGTATGATTTTTATTTATATTTTAATGTAAATGTATTAGTTGTTTTTAAAGTTTATAAAATAAATTTAGTTTAATTACAGAATATTTCATCATTCTGCAGATGTTAAACAAAACAAACAGTCTTTTTCTTGCAAACTGCAGACATTTAGGGGCTGTTTGATTGCGCTGACTGAGTAAGATCTGACTGAGTCAGAAGCTGACCCAGTAAGAAGTTCTGACTGAGTCTGCATCTGACTGAAACTTGACTGTTTGATTTAGCATCTGACTGAATCTGCTGAATGATAAAAATAACCTTATATACATCTACATACACATACATCTACATACACATCTAAATCAAGTGATCAAAAGGGGTCAAAATAGAAACAAAAGTCAAAATTGAACTTCTTTAAAAACTCAAATAAGAAGTCTGGAGGAACTTTTTCAAATCAAAACCTCCCGAAGCTTTCTTCTTCACCCAAACACTCTCAATCTCTCGATCCTCTCTCGGTTATCTGCTTCTCTCTCGGTTCTCTGCCTCTCTCTCGAACTCTCGATTCTCTCTCAGTGCTCACAATCGATCTCGACAGAGGTGATGGTTGCGATGGTCAGAGATTGAAGGTGATTTGGGGTTTTGATCGAAGATGCGCAGGGGGATGGGGGGTCAGCGATGTGGAGAAGAGCCGGGGGTCCGCTGTCGGTCGAAGTTGGTTGTTTGATGGTGGTTGTCGGTCGAAGGTGGTCGCAGCAGATGGTGTTGATCGAAGATGCGCAGGGGGATGGGGGCTCAGCGATGTGGAGAAGAGTCGGTGGTCGCGGTCAGATGGGTCAGCCTTTTCCAAAATCAGGTCTGGGTCAGCTACCTTGAACCCGGTCAGCTGTAGCTTGTTGCATATCAAACGGGCTGACCCGCTGACCGAGTCAGCGGTCAGCCGGGTCAGACGGGTCAGACAAAAAACAAACAGCCCCTTAGTCCACCTCTTCTGCTGCAGATGTCTGCAGATGTGATCCGCAGACTGCAGACGTTTTCCTGCAGAAAAACCAAACAACACCTAAGTCTTCTAAGTTTTAATCCCCATCAGCTAAGACTTTGCTATAACCTCTAGTTGCACCCCCTCTTATCACGTACATGAGGGGATAATTGAAGCTCCTCTGAGCTCCAACCCTTCTCCATCTCAAGTGGTATGCAGAATCCATCAACTCCGGAGATAACATGAGAATCACTAAGACTCTCCTTGTCAGCAAGACATCCATAGAGAGAATTTCACAATCGGAGTATCGGTCTTCAAAGCCCAACGTTGTTTTGTGAGTGTACCCGAAATACATCCCCTGCTCCCACTCCCACTATCACCAAACCCCTGGCCTGGTTTAGACCTCCGATCCCACTCAGCTTGAATCGCCTTAGTACCAGGCTTCAGTTTTGCAAATTTTGCAAATTGAACCCTCTTTTGCCCCTCTAACTCAGCGAACCCAACTTTGTATTAAGGAACTGTCATATTTTCCTCAGCAGGTACTTCCACCATGTATAATGATCCCCGCTTGTTTCCACGATCAATAACCAGATTTCCTTTTGTTACTTTCCATTTACCTCCACCAAACTTTACTTCTTGTCCCTGTTCATCCAGTTAATTGACAAAGACCAGATTTCTCTTCAAAGCTGGAGTCACTATAACATTCTTCAAGTTCCAGTATGTTCCTAATGGAGTTAACAGATTAACATCACCTATGCCCATAACATCAACGATAGTACCATTTGTTATTTGTACCTTCCCAAAATTGTCAACTTTTTAGATTCACCAACGTCTTCGCGTTGTGCATGGTGTGAAACGAAGATCTGGAATCCATAACCCAAGAGTCCATACTATTTTCAGCCTCAAGTAGTAATGCGTCATCATTATACGAGCAATAACCACATCTCATTTTGTTACTTTCCATTAACCTCGACCAACTTTACTTTTTGACCCTGTTCATCCGGTTGACTGACAGAGATAAGATTTCTCTTCAAATCTGGAATCACTCTAACATTCTTCAACTTCCAGTTGGTTCTTAATGCTGTTAACAGATTAACATCACCTATGCCCGTAACATCAGGGATATTACCATGTGCTATCCATACCT
>BJCO01737193.1:0-11391 GCA_018326465.1 Flaveria floridana
TAATAATATTGCCCAGTTTATGAATCCCGTTTGACCGGTCCAACCAGTAAACCGGTAAAATATCCGGTTCGTTGACCGGTCCTTATTTTATACTAATATAGTTATCAGTTACCATGGCGTTCCAAGAAAACCTCGCGGCAACGCGCGAGGTTTAATTCCTAGTTATTAGTAACTTGTGTAGCATAATAAAAATTAAAGAATTATCAAAATTGTATTTGAATATTTGATCTTTCAAATCAGTTTTTATGGTGAGGCGAATACTTTTAACCATGTATAACGATAAACGTGTATATCTGATATTTTCAGGTGGTAATGAGTAACGGGGTCTCGACAGATATAAGACCGGATGTTAGACATCTCCCTACTCTAATAAAACGGTATATAGAATGGACACATGGTAACACCATATTACACCTCATCATTTTTTTTTTCTCGCTTCCCTCTCCTATTTAATAATCACATTAATTACTAATAATATTATTTCATTTTTTAATTAGAATAGTTTTCTAATAAATTAAAAAAACATCTTTTTTCTAATGTTATTTCTAAGAAAATATTTTTTATAAAATTAGAAAAAATTTTAGAATATCAAGCTTTTTTAAAAATACAAAATAGTTTATAATTGGTGTTTTTAAAAAGTAAAATTTTTATTAAAAAAATAATTAAATTGAGAGTTATAAAAAGAAAGTTTTTAAGTATGATATTTTTTAAAACGTGTTTGAAGTTTTAAATATGACATTTTTTAAAATGTGTTTGTTTCGAAATAAAGTTTTTATTTTATTTATTATAAAAATATTTCAGTCATATCTTTTTTTAGAAAATCAATTTATAATTAATAAAATTTTATTTTATTTAATATCTTTTATTAGCCAGTATAATACACGGGTTATTAAAACTAGTAGTTTTATAATTAAGTATGAGACTTGGATTGCTATTTTTATTTTTATTTTTTGAACGGCAAGATTTGTGGTTAGTAGTTAGTACACCAATTTAGTAATTATTCGTTAATACCAAGGATTGAACCTTCCAAGAGAGACAAAACCTCTCACCTGTCCCTTGACCACTAGGACAAGAGATCGTTGGTGACTTGAATTGCTAATACTCGGCGAGGTCGACCAATTGTCATTTGCATTTAACTACCTTGGAGCAACTTTAGTAGGCTGACATTTAGATAATAATCACGCTATATATTTGTGGAATAAAGTGACTTATTTAACCAAAAATTCCTTTAATCTTAAGCAAACTAACTATAAATTATAATGACTTCGTAGTCCACATCTCCTTCATAGTCCACACCCCCGTATCGATGTTTAATCAAATATTATTTGATCTTAAGTAAATTAACTCTAAATTATAATGAATTGACAAACTAAAATCAGTAATGTATAAAAGTTAATCCGTAAAGTTTTCAAGCCGCTATGAGCTGTAATTTTTACCGATTTTGTTTGTATTATAATATTCTTAAATAACTAGTTCATTTAATCAAGTAAAAGTTATTTTCAAAGTAATGATTACCCATATGTAATAAGTAACTGAGCACACACATAAAATAAATTAATAATAATCAAGTAAGTTTTTCATAAGAAACACTTAGCTAAAAGCCTATTGAGGACTAACACCCAACTTCTGCAAACTTTGAATTAGAAACGCTTTTAAATATTTATTCTATATAGATTTATAATAAAGGATTATTTTAGTTTTTTATATTTCAAAATAAATAAAAACTCATGAGAAATTTAAAAGAGGATGAACAAGTATTTTGATCGTTTCATGCGGATCAACTCCTTAATTCGTGACAAAACCTCAAAATAGAATTTATTATTTATTAAAAGTCAAAACGTTAAGTTTATATATTGTTTCAAAGATTGCGTTTAGCATTTTTTAATTTACACAAATGACAACTTTACATTTTCATACCCTTAAGTTTAGTTATATCAACACTTTATACCTTATTATGCTTATCTATTTGTTTTTTTGACAGACAATCTTTTTGTTTATTTCTGTTTTTGTATTATAGATTTTATAATTTTTTATAAAAAATTATGTATACATATTTGCGACGTGTTTTTCTATTTATGGTTTGGTGTAAATTCCATACAAGTCGTCAAATTAATGTGATTTAATGTTTCAAATTTTTATGTTTCTTCCACCCAACTTTTAATATGTGAAATTTTTTATAAAATCCAAAATTATACGTGCTATCTTATCAATGTTAATATTTTTCACTGTTTGTTATTTTTTCCTGTTATATTTATAAACATTCCGACATTAACTCTTTTCTTTTCATGTTAAGTTTCAAAGATTATTAGCATCCTTGTTGTAGCGCATAGGTTCGTGACGTTTTTGTTTTGTTTATATAAAGCTTTGCAGGTTAATTGTGTTTTTCTTACCTTCAACGCGTCGGTCACGTCAACGTTTTGATGTTAGTTATTCAATGATTTTACGCCCCCATCATAATGTTGGGGTTTTGATATTGGTTGTTAATATAATAATCAAAAGTATTATAATCAAAAGTTAAAAGGATGATATATTAAAACACAAAAGGGACAAATTTGTAATATACTTTTATAAATCTAGCAACTTCCTCGAGTGTTATATTTCCGAAAGGTCAAATTACTTTTCGAACAACTTCCACTACACATCTTTAGAATATAATTTTTAGAGTGTTCTCAATGTCCGACATTATGTCAACACAAAAATAATGGAGTATCACGATAATTTTATTATTTCGTATGTAATTAAGTGGATAAAAATATATATAATAAGTTTGATTTTGCCGAAAAATTCCATCCGGTTATATTTCAGTTTGTGTGTGGATCACAGTACATAATAAAGACAGCAAAAGATCAAAATCCTTTTATATTCTTTTTTTATTTTTAGAGTTTAAAGTTTAATATATTTAGGTTTAAGAAGTTCTTAGAACCGAAACTGTCTTGTTGCCATACGTATATATTGATTACCAATACGCGCTCCAAAACTGTCTCGTTGCTATACGTACATATTGATTACCAATACACGTTCCAAAACTGTCTCGTTGCCATACGTACATATTGATTAAAATCAACAAAACAATAGCACTTGAAGTTTAATAACTTTACGTAGATAGAGGACTAGATACATATGATTTATAAGGATAAGGAATGAGATAGTAGTGATTTTTATTCTTTTAATTTAACTAAAAATCATCATTCTATAAATTTATATCTCATTTTTTAAAATACTCCCACGTCTCATTCCTCGTCCCAAAAGATGTAAACATTTACTTTATATTTCCTTAACTATATAACTCTTTTTTAATTTTTTTTAAAACATATGAATAAGATATAGGATAAAGAATGAGATAAAGAGTGATTTTTTTCAAGTTCTCTTTAAAATATAAAGATAAGAAAAGCTTTATCAAACCCATTTATGAATGCTCTTATGCATAAATACTGAGTAGTGTGATGTATGTAATTTTTGCACTAGACTGATATAGCTTATGTATTATGGGGTTGTTTGATTTGCTTCTAATCCGGTCAAAATGTCTGACCCGGTCAAAATGTCTGACCCACTAACACGGTCAGACATTTTCAGCCGGTCAACGTGCTTGTTTTGTAAAAATAGTGTTGCTGACCGAGTCAACCGGCTGATCACCCTTTGTTTTAATGCTGACCCAGACCCTCTTTTCGAATTTGCTGACCGAGTCATTTCTTGAGCATCCATCAAACACAGTCTAAGAGTTATTAGCAAATTCATGTTGAATATGAGCATAGATCATTAGGAAAGAGCAAGTGGTTGTTACATTACTTGAAATGAACCTCAAAGATTTACGTTAGTTGAAAAGAACCTAAATGAGTAAACGATTCCTATCTGTATATTATATTAAAACCCGCAAATATATTAAGAATTTCTAGAAATCTCAAAGATTGTTATGTTTAACTTAATGTATAATATTTTTCAAGCCTGGTTCAAGAAAACATGTTATTTTTCTAGTTTAAAGAAAGAAATATTAAATTATGTCGTTCAAAAAAAGAAATATGAGATTATTGTCATAAAAATTAATCCATAATTTAAAATATACTTTTTATTTATTTGAACTAAGAACACATTTGGATGATATGATACATCATACATTATAAACTTCACCAATTAATGGCATCATGTTTGTATTGATTTCCTAGCTATAAAAAGAAAGGTTGGTAATATGCCTTGATAAGTTGATAGAATGCAAAGTCAAATTTTCTTTAGAAAATTGATGGAGAATTCATAAGCATATTGTTCTTCCAAGTGATCCTTCAAGCATGCATTATGGATAGATAATACAATGCATATGTATATGTGATGCATGCGTCCACCACTATGGTATGGATATAATCAAATATTTCTAGCATCTAAAACACAATCTATTCTTTTCGTTGTGGAATTAAAGTATTCAAAATCTGTATAAAAAACAGTAAAAGTCGTTCGACTTTAAAAAAATTCCAAAAAGAAGTGCTATAACTTTTATGGTATGTGTCACAACCCACCTAAAGGAGTTATGTGAGTGATTGGTTTAACACCAAAATTACACTAGACACACAACCAGCCGTCTCACGGTTCATTGTTCAGACGTCTGAACGTACCGTAGTGCAAAACCAGCTGACAAAAGCATTAAATCTATTGATCTGAGCTAGCAAAGGGTCATGTTATCTGTTGGACCGATCCAACCAATCAATCCGATCCGTTTTTTAAAACATTAGTCCATACAAGAACTCAATTTATTATCATTTCATGTCCATGAACTACAATGTTCAAGACTTTTATATTCTAATAAAATATGTAATAACTTAGATTTCAAGTCTTTAACAATTATCCACCTCTAAATCTTCTCTTTCCCACTAGAGTTTGCGGCTAATTTTTTCCTATGATACATGCTCAGAAATAAAAAGCGAGGCTATACTATTGAACTAATAATTCATCTACATATTATATAATATAACATTTAGAAAGTAATGTGTACATTTAGATGTTGTTTATCCTCTTCTGAGTACAAGTTGTTTGAAGCCGAAAAATACAAATATTCCATAAGATGGCAAATTAGTAATGTGCAGTTGATATGCCAAGATTACTCACTTACAAACCACAAAACGTATGTTACAACCTTGCATTGTCACGATTTGCTCCGATTACCCGTTTTCTACCCGTCGTCGTCAAAACATTCCTTTCAAACGGACTTTCATATAAACCCACACCTTGAAGAGGGGCCGTTAGTTATAATCAAAACTTTATATAAAAACGTTGATATCGCTAGAAAAAATTAAATTACATCAAAACGTTGATAAAAATAAAAATAACGCATTGGCAAAATCAAATTTTATAAAGCATCCTTTTTAAATAGTTGTAAGAGGGAAAATTTTGTTAAATTTAAAAGGTTGAAGAACTATGACGACTTGTATGTTTGTGACTTGATTACTTTTACATTATCATGCATAACTCTATTTTGAATGAAATTTACACGGAGATGTAGATAAAAATAAAAGCGTCGCAACCATACACTCAGAATTTTCAAACATTACATTTAAAAAACATAAGAGAAATAGAAGAAAAAAAAGAATAAGAGAAAACAAATGGATAGTTACAAGGTATAAAAGATATGCATAGGTAATTAGCCTAAACCCATATACTAGGGGGTTGAATATAGCAATATTAATGATTTTTTAGTTTGTGATTTAAAAAAATTAACATAAGAAAAAGAGAGAGATGATAATTAATTATTTTAACTTTTTAAAATTTGATATAGGCTAAAAATATGACACACGACAATACATGCCTAAGAGAATGACATGTGTTAAAATTTATGTTCTTTTAGTATAAATAGCAAGATTATTAAGAAACTTAACTAGAATCTTAAGGGAGCTGTGGGTGCGGTTCCGGTTAGAAAATGAATAGATATACCCTATTAAGATAACATCTATATTTCGAACTAGAGTCGTGCATTGGTCGTTAAAAAGCATAACTCTTGATGGATGTAACTTTTATTGAAATAAAAAAAATTAGCCATCATCCAATCACATCCTGACAAATGACAATAATCACCGGTATTTATCACACTTTCTAATATACATACATACATACATATATATATATATATATATATATATATATATATATATATGGAAAGTATCAAATGTTAACCATTGTTTATTGCGATAACCCATTAACCCAACTAGTGTTCACAGCAAGCCACGTCACCATTGTAACTTAGAGTTACAGTGGTACAACTAGTGGTCCAAAACGAACATTAAAATTTTTAAAAAAAATATAGCAAGACTATATTCAAATTAAAGATATTAAAACGATCTATTTAAAGGTGTAATTTGTTTAAAAAATACCGTCATATAAAAAAGTTAAAAACGTTATAAAAAATGGTGGAGTTTTTTAAAAATGGAGGGAAAATCGTTACATCAGTGGTGTAACGCGATGTAAATTTTAGTTAAAGTGGTGTAAGTGTTCGCTACATTAGGGTTAACGGATTATCAAAATAAATAAGGGTTAACAAAGGAACCTTACCCTATACATACATATATATATATATATGTGTGTGTGTGTGTGTGTGTGTGTGTGTGTGTGTGTGTGTGTGTATACACACACTAATACTAGCGGATTAGACCCGCGCTTTGCCGCGGTATGGTTTAACGTATACGTGAACATCGTAATAATAGTTTTTTGGGTTATAAAAGTTGAAAGATTTAATCTGTGCTTCCACGGTCTCAGTCCATGAAGGTGCTTGCTCTTTTGGAACTTAGATTCCTAGGGACAAAGAAAGTGACTTCGGACTTTTGAATTCATTACTAACCACAAAAAACTACGTGCGAAACGCTGAGAAAAATATAATAGAAAAAACTATAAAAAATATATACCTCAAAACAGATAAGAATATTAAAAAATTCATATGTGGTGACTTTATTATAATTAAACGAGCTATATTGTAAATTGGTTAAAAGAAAATTTTGACATAACTCGAAGGCTTATTTATAAAACTTTAAAAAATATCAATAAATGTAAATTTGACATATTAAAAAAAGTATGGTGATTAACTGTAAATTTGACATAACCCGAAAAATTAAATATAAAATAAAAAAGCAAAATGAGCAGGTATCAATTTGAAAAAAAAAAGAGATAAAGTATTGTGGTTAGTTTTAAAAAAATCCTTAAAGCGCTTAAATATAAAATTTAAAGCGCTTAAATATAAAATTTAAAGAAAAAACAAAGTAAGTTTTTTATTAGTTTGAAGAAAAAAAATTTTATTGTGATGACATTGAGTAAAAACCTTAACCCACTTCTCATAATTTTTTCTATTTGTTACATATAGTGATGTGTTGGGTTGTATCTAGTCTTTTATCCGACCTGCCTTAAACACTGATATATTTGGGTATCATTATTATAACTATATAAATATTTAGTGATTATATACTTAAGTGCTTAAATAAAATAATACTTAAATCAAATAATATTAAGTTATAAAAATATAAATAATAAATGTATGTATTTCAATATTAATTTAAAGTATTATAAAAATATAGTACTTAAAAATAAATATATTAGATAACATATTAATTAGGGTAAATTTATTAAATAGGGGCAAATTAGAACCTATTATATATAACAATTAGACGTTGTGTTTAAAAAAATTATATTAGTTGTATTAAATTTCGAGTAGTATTACAAGTTTGTTGTCCTCAAATAGTTTATGTAATAGTAAAAAATAATATAAATATTGATTATTATTATCATCATAAGTATAAAAGTATTTAATAAGTATATAGTTAAGTATTCAAATAATATACTACTTATTTATAAATTTTATTATAAAAATAATAATAATAATTACTACTACTACTACTAGTATTATTATTATTATTATTATTATTATTATTATTATTATTATTATTATTATTATTATTATTATAAAAGTATTAGTACTTATATAGTTAAGTATTCAAATAAGATAATATTAAATTCAAATGTTAATTTAAAGTATTATAAATAATAAAATATATAATGTTATGAATTAAATAATCTTATATTATTAAATAATGTATTAACAATATGAATTAATTAATGTATTAATTAGAAGAAGTTTATTAGATGGGGGCAAAATAGGAATTATTGCATAGAACACTTGTAGCTAATGTTTAAGAGTTTGTATTAGGTGTATTAATTTTTTTTGAAATTACATTTGTGTCCCATGTTTATGCTTTATATAGTAGTAGTAGTAGTAGTGTGTGTATGTATATATATATATATATATATATATGTAGTTATGTTAGAAACTTATGAATCACATGAGTTTAATTAGATATAAAAATAATCACAAAATTCTCGTCACTTCAATACAAAATTATAATTTGAGAAAACTGCATAAATGGTCCCTATAGTTTGACCAGATTGCAAGTTTGGTTCTCAGACTTTTAAATTTACAAAGCTAGTCTAAACTTTTATGTCTTTATTGCAAGTTTGGTCCTCAACATTTAAAAATTGCAAAGTTAGTTCTAACTTTTGGGTGGATGTTACACTTTTGATCCCCAAGTTTAAATATAAAAGTTAATGCAAACTAATGAAATGCGTAACAATTGAATGAATTTAATGCCAAGGACCAAAAGTGCACATAAAAGTATGAACTAATTTTGTAATTTTTAAATTTTGAGAATCAAAATGCAATCTGGTTAAACTATAGGGATCATTTATGTAATTTTTTTAAATAATTTTGAGTTATACTGGTTGAAACTAATAAATAAGATGGGGGGAAATCTATGGAGTCACGTAACTCTAAAAAGATTAGTATTAGTATTTTAGTTCCTAAAACATTCATAAATGCAACAATATAACAACTATCCATAATTAAATTTATATCATATAAAAAATATGTTGCTTTTGACTTCATTGGTATATAATATCATTATCATTTAATATTTTCATTTAATAAGATAAGTAGATGAGAAATTTAATACTATAAGGGTTAGAATTATGTCAAGTGTCTATATTTTTGTTTATAATAATAAGGATACTAAACTTTTTACTTATAAAGTTTAATATTGTTAGAAATTTAGTGAGGAAAATATGACTTCTCACTCATTTTGGGACATTAAGATTTAATTGTCTTTGTTGCAATTAATTACCAAACCATTTCGTATGTGTTCTCCTAAGTGATAGGAACACAAGAACTAAACCATGTCCAAAATGGAGCTAGGATGAATGAGATATCAATACTCGAAGTTGTGTGGTTGAAACACAAAAGCTGTGAAAAACTGAGTGGAAGTTGTTGTCCCATATTAGTGGAATGGTAAACTATAAATTAGTTTATAAGTGGGACTTTTCAAGGGATTATGCTCCCACATAGCTTGAGGGACACCCAAGGTCAAGCACAAGGGTTTCCCAACGGGCTGGGGACGAGGACGAGCAGCTTGAGGGCCGCTTAAGTATTTTTGAAGTGTTGACTGACTGCTGGACTTTCACTTCTTGTGGCGTAACAGATAGTATGTTCACATTCGTAACAGACAGTTCACACCCCCATTAATAACTCAGTCATAACTAAGGAATGCTTCAGTTCCTAACTACCTCAGAATTCAAAGCATATATACCAGACCTAGTGCCTTGTGCAGTCTGAGCTGATTACATGTTCCACAACACACAGTAAGGAGAATTTTTAGCTTTCTCGTTGTTTCGTACTCTCGTTTTAGGTAGTTGTTTTGGGTGCTAGGCTAACTCCGGCAGTACTTCTGCTCCGGCTGTTGTACCCTGAGAGACCGACGGGATTCACGTGGGTGACCCGAAATCTGTTTTAAGGGATCTCTGTTTAACAGAAATCCTCAGTCATTGTTCCTTTCTCTTTGTTTTATCATACGATTTTTCTTTTATATTATAATCCGTATGTTTATTTCTTTTATATTGTAATCAAAGTACTTTATTAATAAAGTATTTATTTTATTTTGTGAACGATGTTCCTACAAA
Source organism: Flaveria floridana (assembly GCA_018326465.1). Classification (NCBI taxonomy): domain Eukaryota; kingdom Viridiplantae; phylum Streptophyta; class Magnoliopsida; order Asterales; family Asteraceae; genus Flaveria; species Flaveria floridana. Next base: position 9,970 of record BJCO01737193.1, read on the forward strand.
TACAAACTTTTATTTGACTATTAATTTCAATTGACACCCCTTTTTAAGTAAACCCGACAAAAACATATAGAAAATCAGTCAAATTAACAATTATCTTCTTCTTTTGCTAGTGAGATATGATCAAACTGAACCCTTGAAGATATAAACTATTGTTATTACAACGTTAAAGTTCGTTCTAGTTTCAGAACATCGTGTTTCAGTTAGAATTGCTAATTCATTTCTTTTTAACAAATCAAAATGATTTCATTTCGAAATAAGATTTTTAATGATTAATAAACAGAAAATCTAGCGTATTTATAATTGAGAAAAGCTCAAATACAAAGAGAACATTATGTAAAAAGTGTGAGAAGCAATCGGTGAGTGACATGTGTCATATTTTTAAGAATGGAAGGAGGGGTATTTTAGAAAGTCTAATTTATTAAGATGAAGGTGTGGGATATATTGACTTTTTCTGTACGATTGAGGTTTTCAAACGATCAAACGATCGAATTCATCTTACATCAATTTCAATCGTTGAAGGTTTAAACGTATGAAGTTTCAGCTTACATTAATTTCAATCGTTGAAGATTCAAACGATCGAATTTATCTCTTGAATATTGCTTTACATCAATTACTTCGCCGATGTCGACGATTGATTATCAGTTTGGTACGTATGAAGAAGATTATATACTGTAATTGAAATAGTATGTTAATTTTCGCACCGTAATTTTGTCGTTTGGATCGTCATTGTGTCTATACTATCTGATTTCTATAAATTTTGTTATTGATTGACATCATCATTGTGTCATAGGTATCATCATTGTGTCATAGGTGTCATAATTATGTTATAGGTATCATCATTGTGTCTTTTTGTTCGTCATTGTGTCTTTTGTATTATCATTGTGTTTGAATAAAACAGTTATTGTGTATATACTGTTAGATTACTTTGGACATTATCAATATGTTATCGAACATATTTTATAAATATCAGGTGAGTCTCTATATGTTGTGTCTTTTATGTTGTTGTGTTTGTTATATGAATTTTGTTATTGATTGACATCATAATTGTGTCTTAGATATCATCATTGTGTCTTTTTGTTCGTCATTGTGTCTTTAATATTGTCATTGTGTCTGAATAAAACAAATATTGTTAATCAATTGGTTACGAACAAAGATGAGTTGTGTTTTTATCTTGATTATTTGAATAGTTACAAGTCTAAGGCTGATTAAGTTCAAATGGTCGCCCCACCTCCAAGCAGGAGATATAGGTTTGCAGAGTTAACTGGAGGGAGCGAACGAAATGAAGCAAAATTCCGTGTACCTGTTAAGCAAAAGACAAAAGGTAGGCCGAAAAGAATGAAGTCAGCTCATGAGTTAGCTATCGAACAAGCAGGAAAAAAGTTGAGAAATTGTGGGTTTTGCAAACAACCTGGTCACATTATA
>BJCO01737194.1:0-10585 GCA_018326465.1 Flaveria floridana
CAAAATTTCTTGTGTTCTTGTTATAATTTCTAATTCTTGTGCTAAATCCACTGCGAATCTAACCTAATTGATCAAACTAGAGGCTGAGATCCTTTCACAAACTACCATTGTATCAAACTACCATTGTGTCAAACTACCATTGTTTCAAACAACCATTGTGTTAAACAACCATTGTGTCAAACAACCATTGTGTCAAACAACCATTGTGTCAAACAACCATTGTGTCAAATTACTTTTTTGCCCCTCCACCTGTTAGCAGTTTTCCACTTATTTACATGTTTGCCACCGTGTTTTTTTGAACCATTGATCTATTTTAATGAGTTAATCTAATGGCCAGAATTACTTCTCACCCTTTTTAGAATATATAGCCTTTGTAGCATATCATCTCCCTAATGATAATAGACACATCCAAACATCAAACTTTAAAATTCAAGACACCAAAGTTGAAGACTTTGACTGCAACCCATACACAACACCAACTCATCAACAACTTTCAACAACTTAAGAAGTTATGCCTCTCGTGTCAACTGCCACAAATTAAACTTGAATAGTTTTCTAAGAGAACACTTAAAGGTACTTGTTTTTATCTCTATAGACCAAAGGAAGAAATATAAAAAGGTGGCACCTATAAACAAATCACCCAACTCTTCTTCACATATCCCACAGCATAATCAGAACTAGTTGAAAATAATGCTCTATGCTCAGATGTTCCCATCTACAAAATATTTGATGTCAAGGAAGTTTAGAGAAACACACTAAGTCTCTTTGTTTCCCTCAGGTACTATATGTACTTGATTATTAGAAGAAATGAAGACAAAAGGTGGATTGAAGATGATGATCTTTAGTATCAGAATCCCAGAGACTTGCTTGTACTAATTCAACACAATCTAAGTGAAATTCCCAAGGCTACATTGAATATTTATCTCAAATATGCCGAACATGACTTTGATTTTATATCTTACATTTCAAGAATACTCTGGACAACACCAAAGAATAGAGTGCGATATCATATCTCAAGAAGACACTCTATATTAGGGAAAATTATTGGTAACAATGATCCAAACTAAATCGGGCAATCCGATACAAAGATAGCAAAAGAACAAAGAAGTTGTACCATGATAGTGAAATGAACGAGCATTCATCACCGACGTTACATTACATCAAGGACAAAATAAACAAGGTTGATAACTTCTAAGAAGGAGAACAGAAGAGCTGATTGATAAATGAATGCTTTGGATAAATGAGACAAAGCAAGTTTGGAGACATTGCATTAAGAGTATTCCTACAAATTTGAATTGAAGGCTGACAATCTTGGAAATGAATCCTAGGCCTTCATTTTGTAATTTTTTTTACTCCTTTAAACATTATGCTTCTTTATATGAACTTTGATGTTATTAGTTCATATCTAATCTTTCTTTTCATTGTATTTCTATCAACACTTACGGGAAGATTATTAGGATACTAAAATTCGAAGTGTTTGCAATCAAGCTTGATGTAATCTGATGAGAGATTCGAAGACTCCGATGGAAGAAACAAGATTCTAACTAAATAGCGATGATTTTGACGAAGGTAATCATGAATCGGCGGACAAAAGAAACGAACGATCGAACATAGAAAAAATCAAAATTCTAACATCATTAAGGAACAAAATGTAACGTCAGGCATCTTCTGGACATTAGTTTACATTAGTTCATCTTTAAAAAGATCTACTTGCAACATAACTTGACAAATTGCTCAAACAAGTAGACTTCAATGGGGACAGAAAGACACTTGTGAAGATCTTGACTCACAACAACTTGATTACATAAACACAAGAAGACAATTTATGGCTGAAGTAGTAGGGGATAAGGAATAAACTTAACCCACCTAGACCAATTGCAGGAATATTCATTTCCCGCCCAATTTCTCATCAATAAATAGCAATATCATGCAAAGGTGACTAGTTTACAAACTAACCATTTGAGCCAGAGTGATTCTGTTGGAGCTGTACAAGATAGTCTATATTATCAACACAATCAAAGTCAACAAAAGTCAACGTCACGGTCAAAGTCAACGCAAAAGTCAAACCCGACACGTTCGAGACGAAGAACCGAGATAAGACGTTGAAGATTTAGATGACTAGGAGTTTTATTGTAATAAATATATTTTGTGTCAACAAACTATATTTAAATATGTTTTAGTCATTTTTATGTTTTATATATAATTTCCATTAATTAGCCTAAGTCTATGGGGTTAAGTGCAATTAGTGAATATTAGTCTAAACTATAAATAGGTTAATTGCAATTAGGTTTTGTTAATGGTTGCATGACCAATTGATTCGGGAATTACTGGAAAACAATATTATTTGCAATCAACATAGATCAAAGGGGGTGTTCATTCTGTTCATCTTATTTGATCAAGAAATCTTCATATTATTTGATTCAAGTGTTCAACCTGAGCTAACAGATTCAGAGCAAACACCCTTACTATCTCAATACCATCGGTAAACATCCACGTAAAGATCGAGTAACCTTATTGCTCTAGTCCTTTCAAAAAAACCTCATTGCTCTAGTAGAATTATTTGTGTAGCGATTCAATAGATAGCATCCAGAATATACTGATATTAACAAGCTATGTAGTCATCATTCACCAACTTGCATGGCCTCATTGTCTGTTCTAGAGTTTTGTTCTCTATAAGTTATGATAATAGTGTACTCAGAATATACACGACCTTTGAAGTAGTCAACAAGAAACACATCTTATTCTACTATGCATATTCAAAAATCATGTCCTTCAAACTTGTCCAATTCGTAAATTTGCTAGTCATATCCTTTGTAGATCTATCATTTGCCATCTTCAATAGAAGATAACTTCAATATTTGTTAGAGATTCGTATTTCTAGATGATCAAACGCCTAGACGAAACTAAGAGTCATGGATTGCACTCTCATAATTAAGTTATTAGGTGGTTCAATCCGTATACATCAAATGGGTAAATCTTAGTATCTAATCAGTATAATTTGGGACTGTGTTTTAGTGAACCAGAAGAACCCAAGGATGGCCAAATGTCAAAAACTTTGTATTTGTGGCCGGATTAGAACAATACTTTTACAAAAAAAGCCTTCAGTTTAAATTCAAAAAACACTCATATTGGAGCCGAAGTTTAGTCCGAATTTCACTTGTAGATTTTAGGCTTATCAAATTTCAATGCATTTTTAATGAAGTAACTTTTAATTAAAATAAAAAAAATTGCTTAGATCCTAACCACCAGCTCTGCCTCTTGGACCTCGCCAATATTCGTCTCGCCCTTGGACCTCGCCAATATTCGTCTCGCCCTTGGACCTTGTTACCTTGGGGGCTACCCCTCGTACCCCGCCAAGAGGGCGTTGCCATCTATTCGTTTGACGTTTTCTGGTCCAAACTTCACGTTAATAGTTCATGTTCAGCTTGAGGGGAGACTTTAGAGAATGTATATACACAACAGCTCTTCTCTACTGTTTTATATACAGATATATAGAGGGAGTGAGTTTGTTATTGGATAGTTAGATCTCTATTATACTGTTGTTCATTCCTTTGGATCCTGTAATGTATTTTACATCTTAAAGATTCTTATTGAGCTCTAATGGCAGAGTATTCAATACATCCTTTGATCCTAACTACGTATCTAAAAGATTAAAACATATGGAAGACTAACATTGAAAATAAATGAAGCCCACTACGTTAGTATGGGCCGATTGCTTAGGCCTATCAACTTACAACCGCCATTAGCCCAAATTTCAACAATTTCAGTAAATTAAACTTTACTTGATTTCTTTTTGCAAGATAGATTAATTTTACGGATTTGCACGGGATTTGAATTTGGTGATGTAGTAATTTAAAATTTAAACAGTTAAAAGTAGAGAAATATATTAAAAAATGTTGTTAGTTCAACTAAAACCACACGATATAAATTAAAAAAAACTGCTCATTAATTTCATGTACACGTTACATCATCCACTTTATTCTTTTTCACTTCACGTTACACTTTCACTAACCCAAGAATAAGCTTTCATCTCTGTTCATTTTCAACTTTTCTTTAACCCAAGCATTTTTTTCATAAACTCTTACACACAAAACACATAACAAGTAGTGGCAAACCCTATCACCCATTCTCTAGGCAAACAAGCACTCTGCACCATCTATCTTTCACCTCTTTCCGGTTTCAATTGTGACTTTTTGGCGATTCATGGTTAAAGAACTTGAAAAAAGTGATCGATTTTGAAGGTTAATATTTAGTAACATGTTTCAAGCTTCGAGGTTGTTTTGTAGCTTTTTAGTAATCATTAATTGACTACCTTTCAATGGTTCATACCTCTTAATGGTTTAAAAGTAACCTTAAGTTTAAATGGTTAAGAGGTAACATCTTAATGGTTATCTTCTAATCATTTAGAATCAAAGTACATCTTAACCATTAACAGACTATGAACCATCAAAATGTAGCTTTTTAATGATCATTAAGAGACTACCAAACAGTCCATTTGTTTTTAAAGATTTAAAATCTATCAATTTTGAAGGTAATTTTCTTCGAAGTTGAAGAACCAATCAATCGGTTACTGATATATTTCTAGATTGGAGAATCGCGATTGAACAACTACCATGAGTTTTATTTTTTATGAAGTAAAATACAACTCAGATTGGAACTTAGAGATTTATCATATGTATTGTTTGTTGCAAACAGTTGAACTAGAATATTTATGAACTTGAATACTTAAATATTAACGACTTGATGCAAACACTTGAAAAACGCTTATCTTTTTCTTTCTTTTTTACTTTTGACATTGACAGTACTTTCATGAACATTTATATATATGTTGTCGTCAGTTTAGCATTAAAGGTTTCATAACTCATTGATTTAGTAACTGATTATTGTTCCAACAGCTAAAACATTTAGTATGGTTCTAATTCTTGCTTATATATTAATGTTAATTTGAATTATAACGTTACATTTATAACTGCATGCATACTAGCAGCCACAAGAAACATAGAATTTTAAACAATAAAAGATGAGGTTCGATATCACTGAAATTTAATAAGGTCGTATTTTTATATATTGCTACTAGCCTCACGATCCGTGTGTTACACAGGCCGAAAAAATCAGAAAAAAAGATTTATATATCCATACAAAGTTATTCATCATGCGGTTGTTGGGACAAAGATATGTATGAAACGCATAAGTTATACAATTAATAAACACATCATGTGATTAAAAAGAACATATTTCAAAGACCACTTAGTCAGCACAACATATTTGTGTTCTTGTGATATGATAGTGATGAGGACATATTTATAATCCCCATATTATAATTCTATAAGCTTATTTTTAAAATGGGTCTTTCTCTAGTGTCTAGTCTCATTCTTTATATATTAACCATTTTATGCAATGTGAGGACAAAGAAAGTATTCAATAAGAAGAGAAACTTTGAAGTAAATTGCTGACCAAACATTCACGTTTCATCAAAATCCTCCATAAATGTTTACCAAACATTCACATTTCATCAAATTCCTCCATAAATGTTTCTCTTGCAACAGTAATCTTGAATCAAGATAAGCACGGGTAATCTGATTCTTAATTAATCATAAAGAAATATGAATTTTGTTGATTTAGTTGATTATCTTGAATTATTGCAATGGAGTTTGCGGCAGTAATTACATATGAGTGCTTAAGAGGGTCATTGTTTTGTAATAAATCAAGAAAGACCTATATTTTTTGAATTACGTAGCATTCTATTTCTGAACTACTGTAATCATTTTGACTGTGGCACTCTAACTTTGCAATAGTTTGCTGATGTATTCCTCATTGTTTTGCAATAATTCAAGATGATCATTGTTTTGCAATTATTCAAAATTTATGAAAATCATTATATGTGCCTATACACTGTGGCAATAATTCAAGATGATCAATAATTATACTCATATTTCATCTACCTCATGCTTAATTAGATGTATTCCTCATTGTTTTGCAATAATTTTAACTATTAATTATATGTAATTGCAATAGTTAGACAACTACAGTACAAGCCAAATTAATTAGTGTATTCCTCATTTTTTTACAAAACAAAAGCTAGTGAAATTATAAGATTATGTAAAAAGATTAACCCTACTTTCTTTCTTTAGAAAATACTTGAGTGGGCAGATTCACTTGCAACAAAAAATAATAATCAATTTTATTTTATGCACGAACATGATCATATAAAGCATATCCATGTAATTCATGATGGATTAGAGCAACACTAAAAAAAATAAAAGGCTCCATCCGAAGGTCTTAAAATTAAGATAACTTCTAATATGGACAACAAATATAAGAGCGGCTGCTATACTAAAAGAAAAAGTGGCTACTATTAGAGGGTCTGATATACTAAAAGGGGTTTTGGTTGCAATAGTTATCTCATCCTCAGAATACCTTTTCTTTTGCTCCTTGATTAATCTTCAGCAGATAAAATAGAGGGATATGATGAAATTATGAGATGTTTAATTACAAATATATGTGAAAACCGTAAATGAGTACATTAAGCTGATAAACAAAGACCTAATGGATATAAATGACTAAATGAACCTTCTAAGTTCAAACAACATTAAACTTCAACTAAACAAACCTGAACATAAAAGAATATAAACTCATTTAACATTTAAAATGGAACTATTGCAAATTAACTGGAACTAAACAGGCCCACATTCAACAAAAATGAACCTAAACTTGCAAATTGATTGAGATATAGTTCGACATAAATGATCTAAAATATATATGTGCAGCCAAGATTCACATACATGGATGCAATCTTGACCAAATGAGGGCTTAAAGTTGCCAAAGTTGATAGGAATGAACCTAAAGATAGCTAAATCGATTTTAGTAGATGCAAATTCACTATGCCGATGTGATTCAACCTGCATGAACCCTAATTAGAAAAAAAGGTAGAGCAATCAATACTGGACTAGACCATCGCAAGACCGATAGTCCACATAGTCGCATCTTCACCACTGAAACTGTGGAGACCACCATCGCTGACCACTACGTGCAGCGTGTTTCAACATAAACCGATTTAACCCCTCTAACCGTCGAAGTCGTTAAAACCGTCACCAATCTCACCACAGTGGCGGAGGTTAAAAGTACAACATTTTTGTGGAATAGGCAGTGGTTGGGCTTGTAGCAATGGTGGTGGTGGGAGGATGAAGAAAGGAGATCGTGTTCTTCAAATTGAGAAGACGGTGGCTGTGAATTAGGGTTTTAAAATGGTTTTGTAATTCGGGTTTGGATATAACCCGCATCCAAAAGTCGGGTAAGAAAAGATCCGCGTGCGTATATGGTGAAAGTAAAACAAATGTTGACGAGTGGCGTTAATTGATTAAAAAATTAACAAGTGATAGATGATAGTTTAAGTGGGTGACAAGTGTAAAAACCTTTTCTTTTATTATGTATAGAGATAGAGACGTGCCTTCATAGTTCATATAGATTATGTCGATCATGTTCGATCCAACCCAAAAATATGATGCCGGGTTGTTAGAAATCCGTGGACCTTATAGGAAAAAAATTGTGTATCACTCACCTTTTATTTAAATTTAATCTTATACAGTATTATTTTTAAATAAAATACAAATAGTAATATTAATATTTGATTGCTTTTCTTAAACGTTATAAAATAGAATAAACATTCAAAGTATAATAAAAAAACATAAAAAAAACCATAAGACAAAATAACTAAGTAAACCCATATTTGTTCCTGATCTATTGTTTGATTGGCCTCGGCAATGTGACAATCCAATCACGTCAAATGTTAAATGTTTTAAGTGAGAATTTTATAGTGCTTACCCTTTTTCATTTGCTCGTAATCGCCTTCATCACTATATATTTTTCTTTTCAATCCCATCAAATGATCGATATTTGTATTTTGTGATTTTATATCCAAAAGTCCTTTTGGATTTCAAATTTTCAATACTGGAATTAGTCTTTATTTTAAATAGCATGCAAATAGGTTTGCAATTTGTAGAAAACAAGAATGTAAGATCACAATGAAGGTGATCGGGGTTGGCAAAATCGCAGTGAAGAAATTGACCGGTTTCTTTAAAATCGTCGCTCTGATACCAATATATTACTTCGAGCGATTGTGTCAAACGAAATAAAACATGAATATGTTAAGACAAAGGTTATCAATGAACAGATTTGCACTAAGTAATGGAAACCAGGATAGACAAATTATATAATTAATATTGAATCAAACAACAATAATATAGTAAACGTACTTAAATTGGAGAATACACGAATTTGTTTGCAAGAAATCTACAGATTGAGGCCCGCAACGCAATGTCCTAAAACAGAAATTTCCGGTGATCGGATCTGTTTTGATGATACAATCAATCAAGACGAAAGCTTGATTCTGATGAAAATCACTATACTCCATTCATGAATTCCAAGAACGAATTTTTGTGTGTAAGATTTCTGGTGCCTTTCATCTCCCACAAACTCTGCATATATTGCTTGTGAAAAACAGTTAAACAGAAATTAACTGTCAAATCAGTTAACAATTAATGATTCAACTGTAATCATTAAATATTATTAAAAAAATCAAAATTCGTATTAGGAGATAAAAACGAATTTCTTGGTCTTAGAGACCCCAAGAGGCCCAAGGCCCAAGGCCTTAATCTTTGACCATTAATTATAAGTATTTATAGCCTATTTAATTAATCCATACACACACAAAGCCCATCCACATTAGCCCAATTAGTGATTCACTTGAAGGGCTAAGTGGCTTGGTCTTTATAAGTAAGGAATTTTTCTTCCTTGGTTCCAATGTGGGACAAATCCCACACATATCTTTAAAACAAAGTTCCAACAATACCCCATATTTTCTATTCAAACATTAATAATACCCCACATTTGAATAGAAAATAAGAGAACTTTGATATTCAAATCAGGGAGATAAGATATGACACGCATCTGCAGAGGTGTTGTAAGACTTGAACCTTTCATAGTAAGTACTACTTGAATCTACTTTATGGATAGTAAACTATTTAGGCTTTGAACTAACCACGTTGGGTAGTAGAATAGAGCAAGGAGTATTACACATGTCAAATCTAAATATATGTCATTTCTTACCGTTGTGTTCATTTCGGTCATGAACAATCCTTTCGTCATGAGACTTTTAGAGAGCTTAGCCATATCAGCTCCCAAAGATGCGACCTCACATCCATCTCACATAGGTAATGCTAATCTGGAACAATCCGTGGTATTCCACTATAAAAGCTATCAGCATTATTAAGAATTAGTATTCAACCCTAAATCATCAACGGATAATACAAAATAAATCATCATAGGAGTGAGCATACCTTTGTATTTAAACTGCTTTGAGTCTTCCCCAACTAGTTGTCCTTTTGAACCTAGGCCATGGGATCTCCATTATTATTAGGTTAGGTTTCCGCCAGGTGGTGACTCATTGTGTTAGCTTTAAGCCCATTCCCCTCGAAGTGAAGAGAACTTGCTCTCTACTAAGGCCTTTTGTCAAAGGATCAGCTATATTTTCCTTTGACTTGATATAACTAACTAATGGAAATGATTCCATTTTTAAGCAAGTCTCTTATTGTAATATGTCTACGCCTAATGTGTCTTGACTTACCATTGTATATATGATTTTGAGCTCTAGTGAGTGCAGCCATGCTGTCACAATGTATACAAATGGCAGGAATTGGTTTAGGCCACAATGGAATACCTTCTAGGAAGCTTTTAAGCCATTCAGCTTCTTCAGCAGCTTTGTCTAAAGCAACAAACTCCGCTTCCATGGTAGAACGAGTATTCATAGTTTGCTTAGAGGATTTCCATGATATCGCAGCTCCTCCAAGGGTAAATACGTACCCAATTATGGATTTCCCTTCAGAGGTGTTGGAAATCCAATTTGCATCACAATATCCTTCAAGAACCGGGGGATATCTCGTGTAATGCAATCCATAATTCATTATATGCTTTAGATATCTAAGCACTCTTACTAATGCATACCAATGATCTTTCCCAGGATTATGAGAGTATCGACTCAATCTGCTTACACTGTATGCTAGGTCTTGTCTAGTGCAATTCATAATATACATTAGACTGCCCAAGACTTGAGTGTATTCTAGTTGTGCTACACATTCACCTTTATTCTTCTTGAGATGACTGGAAGGATCAAATGGGGTGACTATTGATTTGTCATCATAATGTCCAAACTTCTTAAGTATACTCTCTATATAGTGAGATTGAGTAAGGGTATATCCCTCTGGATTCCTTTTAACTTTTACCCCAAGGATCACATCCACAGGTCCCATATCCTTCATGTCAAAGCTAGAGTGTAACATCTTCTTTGTTTGATTTATGATGTCTAGACTAGTTCCTAATATAAGCATATCGTTTACATATAAGCATATGATAGTGTAGGCATTCTTGTATTGTTTGACATAAACACATTTATCATATTCATTGATTCTAAATCCATTAGAAAGTAGTGTATTGTCAAACTTCTCGTGCCACTGTTTAGGAGCCTGTTTTAGTCCATAGAGTGATCTCACTAACTTACAAACTTTACGCTCTTGACCCTTTACCACAAACC
>BJCO01737195.1:0-10691 GCA_018326465.1 Flaveria floridana
AAAAAAATTGATTAAAAAGTTAATTTGTCAAACATACATTCAATTTACATGAAATTTTGTATTTTTCGTCATGCTTCATAGATTTGTTTCTGTTTTTGCTTATGTTTTCCTCAATTAAATGTTGTTATGGACTTGAATGTACGAGTAACAAATGTGAGGATTATAGATTAAATAACTCCTCGCCCTACTATACTGGATTTTTGGAATTAGTTCTCGTAACAAGCTTTGATAAATCCACTTCAAAATTTGGGGATTTGTGTTTTTATTTCTTGGTGATTCAATATGGGTTTATCATGTTTCTGTATGTTTCACATGTATTTTGATTTATTTTGGATTGACCATGTTTTGGTCCAACAACTCAGGGGCATCAATTGACCAGGGGATAGCATATTTGCTGATGCTGTTGGCTTTGGTGCTTACGTACATCATCCACACATGATTTATAGACTTGCTACTTTATTTGCAGTTATTATGATAGTAATCTAATTGTTTGATCTGATGTTATGAATTGATTTTATGTTGAAATGAAATGCTTATCGAGTGAAATTGACCCTGGTGTGATGCGTTTTCGTTTGAAACTGATTACTTGGCTTCTTACCAATTTAGTAGATATCATATGTTAGTTATTGTGAGAGCAAGCCTTAGAGCAACCGGTAATGTTGTTGTTTTGTGACCTTAAGACCATGTATTTTGTCATGAGAAACAACCTCCTACACAAAGTGTAAAGTAATATTGAGTATATCAAATCGCGAAGCGATCCAACCCTTCCCCAGTCCTGTGCAAAACAAAAGCTAAATCAAGTACCGGATACACCATTTTTATCCACCATTATTGTTTGGTATTGTGTTTAATCATGTTAATCTGAATGGAAACCTTCGCTATCTTGTGTCAAAACAATAGGTATGTTAGCAAGGTTTCACCTTAATTGAAACATAGAACAAATGTTATTAAAATAAGAATGCCCTGCTTTTGACAAGTGCCAATTTATTAAGTGGTTACACTACTTGGGTAATATTATTAGATTACAAAACTTGAACTTGAAAACCAATGTAAATCTGTTAGACTGTGTGTAGTGGTTTCATCACAACGTAGCAACATTGCCTCTTCTCCTCGGCGCCACACAATTTAGCCAAGTCTTCAAGAAAACCCCAAAAGATTTTGGCATAAATGACATGAATTTTCACTAGCCTCTTTGTATATTATCAAGAAAATCCCGAAAGAGAAAATGACCACATTCATATTTTTAGAAAAGCAAGAGTCTTCAAGGAGGGCATATTCTTTTTCCAAGTCTATCTTACAATTAAACAAATACAATCACAGTTTTCATTAACTCCACACTTTTTCAGGAATACAAAAAAATAACAGAAAACCAAAGGGGAGAGGATCCCTTCTTCCTCGTATCCCATACCTTTGGATGTGGTCCAGCAGCACAACTAGCCCATGGCATACTTTTGAGTCCAGCTTCGTGCAGTCGTCTCATACTTGTTCCGGTCAGTTTTGTACATGTGAGCGATCTCAGGCACCAAAGGGTCATCTGGGTTTGGGTCGGTCAACAAGGAGCATATTGACAATAATACCTAAACAAGTGTTCCAAAAAATGAATCATCGGGTATTATGTGAGCTTATTACGTTATTCATGTATGTGGAAATATAGGCTGAGTGACAGGTCAAACTTGAAAATTCGAATACGGGTCAAAAGGTCTGGATAGGTTTGATCCGCTAACACATTTACTGAACTCAAGTTAATTTTTATTATTAAAAAAGCATTACTATTATAATGATAAATGATCCAATTATAATTAAAGTAGCAAACACACGAACCTTGGAGATAGTAAGAGCTGGGCTCCACTGTTCTTTCAGAATATCAAGACAAATGCTGCCATTGCTATTGATATTTGGGTGGAAAACTTTGGTCCTGAAAGCTACCTAAAAAAGTTTACACAAATGCATGTTAAGCAACAAGCAGTATGGAACAATATATGAACTGTGACTGGAGAATACACGATAGAATTTCGATAGCATATGTAAATGGACTGCGTAAGTGTGTAATTGAAACTTACTAATTAAAGGAACTTTTCGCATATTCACTATTTTGTTAACAAGTATACTTTTGGATAGAGAAGTTGTCATTAAAAGACAAGTTAAAACATTATTGAGCATTGAATATGATGAGTATACAGACAATATAGCTGTTACCTTAGGTGGCTTAAAAGGATAATCTGGCGGGAAATGGATGGTAACAAGAAAGACCCCACCAGAATAAGGACTATCAGGAGGACCCATGATTGTTGCCTGCCAATGAAACATGTCTTCTGCCACTGGGCCTAATGATAGCAACAAAATCTGGGTGAATGAAATGAAGAAATGTTGGTTTTTAACAATAAAATACTATGAACATTCTCATATATACAGATGCATGCTTGCATGAAACTGTTCCATCAGATATATGGCAAATGGTCAAATTGGATTACTTTGTAATCTCATACAGGCCAAAAGGGTCATATCAAATAAATAGCCTAGCAGGTGAAAAAGTCAAATGAACCAAATGTGTTCAATAAACGAGATAAATTCAGTCATGTTAATATACTGGGCCTTGTGCTGAATTTATACTGTCATGACTGAATTTACTGTCATGACTGAATTAACATAGATGATGCATATACTGTCATGCTGTATACTGTCATGCTGAATTCAGCACCAGGCCCAGTATATTAACATAACTGAATTCAGCACAGCTTCACCGCATCAAAAACATAGATGATGCATATACTGTCATGCTGTTATACTGTAATATCGGATTTTCTTTTTCTCCCACACACAAACAGTGCACCTTTGAAGTTTGGATAAACATCCTCAGACTAGGTTTACCTGATTAAACCCAAAAAATGGAACGACTAAAACAGTTAAACAGAAGAAAAGGACGATCAGGGATTCTTTGTAATAAATCTGGTTTAAGACGCTGCCAGTTTTGGACCTATCCCAAAAATTTGATGAAAATAGGAAGGCATGAACCTGTAAAGCTATACTATCTACAGTCAAAATAAAAATAAAATGGATGAAATTTTACTTAGTGAAATTCACTTATGAACTTCAATCATTCTGAGATATATAAGCTAAAAGAAAAATCAGATTTTTTACTGCATACTCTTTAATGAGTCTATGCTGACGATCTTAGAAGCATGTAGCATGCTTATTACATAAAGTCTTATCATATTACACAACATCTATACAGCAATGGCAATCGCAATACCAAAAACAGGTCGTGTAATGTAAATATGTAATTATAAGTTTATAACAACACAATAGCTACATTAGACCTCAAGGTTTATGGATTATCTGATCTAAAGCCCCAAAAGACATGGTACACACATGAGGATAGTGCATGTTGTAGGGCATACATATGCC
Source organism: Flaveria floridana (assembly GCA_018326465.1). Taxonomy (NCBI): domain Eukaryota; kingdom Viridiplantae; phylum Streptophyta; class Magnoliopsida; order Asterales; family Asteraceae; genus Flaveria; species Flaveria floridana. Next base: position 3,406 of record BJCO01737195.1, read on the forward strand.
ACAACTTTGACTATGCACAAAGTGGCCATGATCTAAGAGATATATCACCAGATGAGCAAACCTATACTACAAATGACTTCATCCACACCCATAAACAAACAACTTTCGTAGGAAATCAAATGATATTCCTCACAACTTCCACATAACCACAAACGAAGTAATTTTTTGTTTGTGGACATGCTGTCCAGATCTTCTGATTGCAGCTTGTAATCAATTTCTATACATAGAAATTTCTATACATAGAGATTGATACAATTTCTATACATAGAGATTGATACCTATGTTCTTAAGTAGAGAAACATTACATACATTTCACTTTCATAGTTTAATTTCACTCATTGTAAATAGCTTAGTGTAGAATAGAATTTCTAAGATTTCCTTCATGGTATCAGAGTCACACAGATAAACATGCAGCTTGATCCAGATTACAAGTCAGGCACTGACCCCAAACTTTAAAAATCAGACAGCTGAGAATCAAACGACCACCTTGAATTGTAGTAACCAGAGCAAACAAAACAAATGCCTTAGAATGCAGAAGAAGAAGAATGAAGATAAATAGAATTAAAAAGAAAAGAAAATGTGGAAGGAAAAGACATTGAAGAATTTAGAAACATATACGCAAAAGGAAAAGAAAATGAAGAAGACTGAAGTGGGAGAAGACTTCAAAGAAAACAAAAATTATTACTGCCTGAATCACACACATCATAACCAAATGGACTGACATGTTCATCTTCACACCATCACCTGCGTTGTCCAGCCGCTGCAGCACCCTCACCTCCCTTTAACTCTCCGACATCGATACACCCTACAATCACACAAAACTGCAATTTTTGATATTTCTTTCTCCTTCCAGATGGCATAAACTAAGCAGACTGCTAGCCTGCTAGGAAATGCGTTGGAGGAAAGGTTCCAAGGAAGCAACTTGCAACAGTAACTGCAACTATTCTTGACCCTGCAGAAAAATTTATGTTCTCGGCCTCTCAGGAAGTGGATGGAAGTATACTTATTAGCCAATTCAATGTTGGATTGATGAAGGGATCTACTGTTGAATCAGGGTATCTAAAACTTGAATTAGACAGAAGAAAACAATTACAGCATTGACTTTCAGTGGATCTGGTCTTATTTCTGCCTCATAAGATTGTACTGTCTCCTTATAGGATGTTAGTGAGGGTGTATTTATTAGAAGATTTCACCGTCAAAATTGAATGATATTATCTTTATGCAATTTTATTACTAATACAGTCATGATACCAAAATCCTCACTGGTTCCCTCAAATATTCATGAGGAAATTTATTCATTTTCCAGCATCATTCCTTTAAAAAAAAAAAACTTCACAACAAAATAATTTATTAGAATCAATTGTTACCTTCTACCATCTCCTGGAGAATCAGTTGCCCATCAATATCAATGTCCTAGTTTACTCAACCAGCAAACTAAAAATAGAAGCCATGCTATCGCCTATCGGACATGATCATTTGCAACTTGAGCTTCAGGAATCAACTTACAGGACAAGTTACCCTAACTTTGTCTCAAGTCATACGTCGATTCCGATGTTTAGCTTGAGGGTGCATGTTAGAGCGGCTAGTATTTCAATTTTATTGTAGCTGTTTCTGTTTCTTGTTATGTTAGTCAGACATTTTTATACACATATTTTAATTGCATTTTCTGCTTGAAATCAATCTCCACACATACAGATTGGCACCTATATCCTTAATTAGAGAACAGCATTACAGCGTTTCACTTCCAAACTTCAATTTTTCTCATTGTATATAGCTTAGGCTAGATTTAGATTTCTTAATATTTTCTTCACTTTTCCCCAAATTAAAGCCAGATTCAGCCACAAGAGCATAATTCAGCACATAACACATAAATCAACATAAAACACAACAGATCTTATAAAAAGCTCACAAAAAACAAAGAAAACAGGATCTAAAAGATCGTAATCGATTAAGCACCTGCGCTGCAAGAGGTAGGAGGATCCTTCTGAAGATCCTTGAGCTCTTTCAAGATCCGCTTCGAAGCCATCGCTCAATAACACAAGGATTTCCTGCAATTTCAGCAAGCACAAACCCTAAGTCGAATTAGATCACGTAATGAATGATAGATATCAAAAGAGAAGATGATTATTCAATCAAAGAGATAATCAATCGATAGAGAAGAAGAGAAAAGTGCGCGATCGATCACCTCAAAGATCCTGACCTCTGGTTATTACTTGTTTGGATTTGGATTCCGTGAATAATAACTTAATAAGAGGAAATGATGGCGTTTATAGAAATGTATCTTTTTTCTATACACACGGAAAATCATACAAATAAATGAAATAATAACGTTACTCTAACGAAAATAAAATCTACTTTTATTAGTTTATCTTCTGGAATTTAAACATTGATTCTCTTGTATAAAGAGGGAATATTTTACTCTACGAAAATAATTAAATTTTATTTTAGCTGAAGAATTATTGCATTTAATCCTTTGAAAAATGTCAAAACAAATTTTCAGTGATTCTACATATTGGTACAACTCATCTAGCTCCTAGCTGCTATTGGTCTTCTGCTCTAATGACATGAGGGCAATGTTTGGTTTGAGATTTTTTTAGTCTTAGGCTTAAATCTGATTCAATAGTATTTTCTTACAGTTGTGAGTTTTTTTATTAATGGTGTTGTTAAATGAATCAAGCCTGTAGTGTTAATATCAGTGTGGACGTATGGTTAACATCTCGTTTAAGGAATGCTAAGTTGGGTATTGGGGGTGGTTAAAAACGCCTTTTAAAAAAATAAAATCTAACTCCTAGCTAGAAGTTGAAGTATATAATAAAAGTATAAAAACCTTTGTTCAAAAGAAAAATATATCGTGATGCCTCAACATTATGGCGTAGATTTAAGCATTTTTATTTTTTAACATTGTAAATTTGAATTGCAAGGTTTTACAAGGACGTATTTTTCACCGTTTAATTGATCACAATATATTATGAGGTAAATAAATATTGCAAGGTACTACTATTGATGAGAAGGGGAAAGGTTACAAGCAACATGAGGAAGAGGAAGATGGAGGCATCTTAAAAAAAGCTATTTTTAATATTTTTATTGATGGAAGAAAGAAAGAAGACGAGGATACCTCATGAGAGAATGGAAGAGAGAGGAGTCTCACAAATATATTTTTTGCTATTTCTGATCTTCTAATTTTCAAAATTCATATTTTTTTTCGTTCTCTTATAAGTTCGTTTTTTCATGAATTTTATGGTTTTGAACCACATAGGAGAACAACATAGTCTGAGTTTGTCAATACTCTACAAATCCATTTGTATACACACAATACTCTACAAATCCATATGTCTACACACAATACTCTACAAATCCATATGTATACACACAATACTCTACAAATCCATTTGTATACACACTACAATTCTTGCGTAAACTTTTAGACACGCTACACGTTGTTAGCATTATAATTGATGTTTTTACAAATTTGGTTATAAAAATGACTTTAAATGGGTAAGTCATAAGTTAGATTGATCACTTCACACGTTCATGTTTTTCTAAGTTGGTACCACTTTTACCATTCTACTCAACCAAATTGATTTGTTCATATTTGACGCAATCTCATCCCCCTCTTTTAAAAAAACAATATTTGACTATTTTTTTCATTTAATGAAAACTAAAAGAAAAGTGCCAACGACCACAAAATATAGTTTAAAAGCAAATATTTCCCATAATAGATGAAAGCATAGGAAAGAATTTCGTCTATCTTACAAAAGCCACTTATCTTGAATAGTTGAATTCTTGATTACCAGAAATTTCATTCATAACAACAATTTTGTAAAACAAAAAACCATCAGAAAAAGGAGCCCATTCCTCAAGACTAACCCATGGCATACTTCTGGGTCCAGCTTCTAGCCGTTGTCTCGTACTTGCTCCTATCCGTCTTGTACATGTGCGCAATCTCAGGCACCAGAGGGTCATCCGGGTTGGGGTCTGTCAACAGGGAGCATATCGACAGCAAAACCTACATATCATCCCAAAAGATGTTCATTGCAGATGAAAATATAACCGTAAAACCCTATATTTGACTAACTGGCCTCTAAAATAGCGTGTGATCAGGTCATTTGCAATGCCTTTAGTTGACTGGAGCTTCACAATTTAAAGGTGGTGACTTTGACCCGTTTATATTTTGACTGGGTCAATTCGTGTACATGAGATGACTTTTCATTGGTCAATACTCGCAAGGAGCTCTAATAAGGTCATACTGTTTTATAATAATCAACCAAGAAACTTAGGAATGAATTTTTGTGTGTTAAGTTACACTTAAACTGCTAAAATGCAAACCTTGGAGATTGTAAGAGCGGGGCTCCACTGTTCCTTCAAGATATCAAGACAAATGCTGCCATTACTGTTGATGTTTGGGTGAAAAACCTTCGTCCTGAAAGCCACCTATGGAAAGACAGAAACATACGTTAAGCAGCAAACGTAGTTAAGTTTAGACTCTAAACCTAATAATATTAATTTGAACATGTAAAAACAAAGATAATCACATCTCAATTACAAGAAGCTGCAGTTAATATTTACCTTAGGTGGTTTAAACGGATAGTCTGGAGGGAAATGAATGGTAACTAGAAACACTCCACCCGAATAAGGACTGTCGGGAGGACCCATAATGGTTGCTTGCCAGTGAAACATGTCTTCCGCCACAGGGCCTAAAATCACATTACAAAAGCAAGGTGAAAACAAAAAAGACACAGTGAAGCTACAGTAAAGATCCCCAAATGTGCAGAAATACTCACATGCTTGAAAATTTTCATCAGAACATAGTGGCAGAGAAAATATGATGCTAATTTTCAAGATTAAGTTTGATTGGTGTTTATATTTTGCTCAGATAATTATGTAATGCAAGATTTCGATTAAAGTGATTACTGTATACTCAATATTCTGTAATGATTCAAGTTTATAATAAACTTCTTTTGATGTGCTTTTTTCAATCGTTCAGTACGGTTAAATTGCTGTTCTAAAGTAACTATCAGCTTGGTTAAGAACAGCATGAGCTGAGGCGTGAGGCAGGAAGCGCGTGAATCACGTACGCAAAGCATTGCTCAATATACAATAAAAAAGCTTAATTCACAACTAAAAGTTGGTCTCTCTCATCTGTTTTACATATCAACCTTTTTATCAATAAACCTTAATAATTCCGCTCTCCCTTGGTTGTTTTTACACATAATCCTCCTACAGACCCTAATTTTAACCCAAATCCCCAAACCAAAAAAAATTACTTCTATCATGAAATTTATCTCTGTATACCAATATCCACACATGGTATCCCCAATTCCCCATAGGTAAATTCAATAGTCATTTCAAAAACCTCAAGATTGCCCCAAAATATACCTGATTTGCTATTATCATCAACAAAGTTACACATCAAAACCCAATCATCTACCTTCACAAATGAAGCTACTTTGTTACCTAATTATCAAACCAACAAATCCTAATTTCAACTAAACAAATCATAATCAGGCACATAAACTAACAATCAACACAGTCATAAACCTAGAAGAGCAGATATCAAAAACACCAAAATTATCAAAAACGTTGACCAAAATCAGGATCTAACAGATCGATATCGATCAACAGTACCTGCACTGCAAGAGGTAGGAGGATCCTTCTGAAGATCCTTGAGTTCTTTCAAGATCCGCTTCGAAGCCATCGCTGACCACCACCAGCAAAACTCCTAAACGATCCAAAAGTAAAAACCCCAACTTGAATCAGAACACATGTACAAACAATGAAATTGCATACACAATAACTATAAATCTACATCAGATATGAAAGATAGATTGAAAGGGGGGGATGAACACCTTGAAGGAAGATCCTCAACCTCTTGCTACAATCAGATTAAAGTAATGTGTTGATGTGAAAAAAACGAAAGAATCTCTGGTGTTGGTGTGTGGAGAAATGGCGTTGTTATAAAGAGATATTTTCACTATTTCGGTGGGCTCACGTCTTTTCGTACCCACCCGGTCTATTACACGACTTGTTCAACGGCTTTTCTTCTACAAATTTAATTACGCGCATAGACCCGCGTTATATTACTTTGATTCTATTACACGACTGTTGTTTTGGTTCTGGCTTCGACTTTTAATCTTTGACCCGGTGAATATTCATCGAGCGTCAACGGATAATTTCATGGATTGGAAGTTGTATTGCACTACACTACCACTCCCTCAACATTTAGGGAAAATGTAATGAAAGATGAGGTGACGTGTTGTAAAACAAGAAAAACGGGATATATTGAAAAGAATCTGATGTGAATGTGACAACTCGAGGAAACTAGGAAACCTGAAAACCCGGGACAGCTCCCTCCCCCCTAATGTTTTATTAACTAGCGCAATATATGTGTGCTTGTCGGGGATAGAGACGCACAAAATGGTTTGGGTCTAAGAACCGATTTGGTTCATACTTAACAAGGTGAAAACCGATTTGAGGGAGAAACCGACCCTAACTGATATGAAACGATGTGGTCTGATACTCTGATTTGGGACCGGGTTGTGAGGAGGTAGAAATTAGAAGTTGAATAGTTGGGGTTAAGCAGTGTGGTATTGTACACTTATAGTATTTTATACTTTATTGTTAAATTTGGTCATATTTGTTATTATGTAATATAAAAAAATTAAGGCACTTTAAACTTTTAACTAACACGAGTTTTCTCATCCAACACGATGTTGCAGGACCATATGATAAAGTTAACATGGTAAAAGGTATGTTTGCAAATAACCAACGCTGAAATTCATTACTCGCATTACCATGGGGACCCTAACGTGGTTATGCCTCATTGCGATATAGAAATTACCTAACAATAAAACAATGAACTCGTTAAAAAAACTTGTAGCAAAGAAAATAAAGTAGTTTTGAATAACAAAAGATTCCACTGACACTTTTAAATGAGTTGACATACAATTATAACGAAACATGGATAAAATTTAAGCTAATCGTAACGTTATAGCTGGAAGTTTAATGAAACATTATAGATTTTAACTTATAATAGAAGAATAAAATACGCTTAAAACTAATCGTAACAAAAAATAATCAAAATTATAGTTATAAAAACTTAACAAAGTCTCACTATAAAGCTAAAAAAAGAAAAAATAATAAAAAATAGAAACCAAGTGGGAAGAGAAAGGGAAAAAAAGGCTATGGAAGGATTGTGCTTTAGAATTCAGAACTCATTCATCATTATTATTCATATAATTATACTAAAAATTATTAATTTTTCTCTTTCTTTTTAATTAATAATAATT
>BJCO01737196.1:0-11553 GCA_018326465.1 Flaveria floridana
TTTGGTAACATTTGTACGATATTATTTGTTTCGCATTTGTTAACATATAATGTCGGGCTGGATGATAACCGGCAATGGTATCGGTTGTTCTGTCGTCGCTACCGTTTATAATTAACAGCCACGACTGAGAGTCTATTCTTAGCCCGATCCATCACACGCGCAACGCGCGTCGACGGACACCACTAGTTGGATTTAAATTTTAAAACATTAATGTAAATTAAATTGTAATTCTCCGCATAAATATGCCAAAACATCTTCATTTTTCACTACAAACCCTCCCTTCACCGAAATTACTAGATTTCTAATGCACCATGTGGGAGAATTTTACAAAGTTTAATTTTAAAAACATCAAAAATAGTTAAAAAATAAAATGATTTTTCCAACAATGCATGATGCAATTTCTTTTGCTTTTTTAATCTCGCACCACACATCCATGTTATATTGCTCAATAATGATTTTGTTATTTTTTATATTATTGATAAAATAGGGTCATATATTATGAATTTTGTTGTAGGGATAGGGGACACAACAATATAAGAGCATTCACAGTTTAATCCTTATATGGATGGAATAAATAAAATTTATCAAAATTATTAGTTTTATAATACTTTAATTTTTAGATATTATTAGTCATTGGTGAAATAAAAATATAATAAGGTCCGCACTCATATTATTTAAAAAAGGAAACTCAAATTGACTGTTTTTAAAATTTTTATATTTATTTATTATGAGAGAGAGGCATGAAAATGATTTTTTTTGATATGTTAGAATGATGACACGTGTCGTTTTATATGCTAGAATGATGACACGTGTATTAGAAAAACTTTCTTTTGTTATATGTGTCTGTTACGTATATATAACATAGCTGGACGTACTACCACTCTATATAGTTTCCCTTTAGTTTTGCTAGTAATCTCTTATCACACAAAACGTTGATACAATAGAGGTGTTAAAATTTGTAATGTTAAAATAATAACAAAATTAAATATAATTAGATACTAGAACAAATATTAACTGCTGTAAACGTGAGGTTAAAATCTAATAGATGAGGAATCAGATGGATATGGACAATGAGAGGATATATCCTTAAAATCATAGTGCTCTCTGCATGGATTTTAGTCTAGCTTCATACTCTAATAAAAAAGTAACTTGAGATACCACATGTCAACACCATAATCATTCTTACAAAAATTTTTCCGTCTCTCTCTCTTATTGAATAATTACCTTAATTACAAATATTACCATTTAACATTCTTTTACATTTAATAAATTAAAAAAGAGATTTATTTATTAATATTATTTCTAAATAAACAAATGTTTTATAAAATAATTAATTTCTAAAGCATAAAAAAATTTTAAAAATACAAAATATTTTAAATTTGGTATTTTTAAAAAATCAAATTTTTAAAACAAAAAATAATTAAATTTGATAGTTATAATAAGAAAATTTTAAAAACGATATTTTTATACGGTTTGTTTTTAAACAAAATATTTATTTTTGGGAAAATTATATTAATATTTTATTATAGTCAGTCATATCATATATTAGAATATTATTTTATAATTAATAAATTTTATTATATTAATATATTATTTATTCAACCCGTGTAATACGCGGGCGTACTAAAGCTAGTTAAACATAAAAAGGGTGTTTTAATATTGTTGTTTAAAGAATCAATTAAAAAGCACAATATTCTCACATGTTTCTAAACTAGCAAATGGCCCCCGCGTGATGCGGCGGGCGTTTTTGTGTTATTAATATCTGCATCTTAAGGGAAGTACTTTTCAACTTTAATCTACGCAAAATAATACGTGAAACATTTTACATATCTAGTTTATGTACATAATGAACAGTAATACATAGGAGAACAACGTAGCTAAATTTCTTTTTCGTAGATGACTACAAAAGATATATCAAAAGAGCTCGTGTTGCCTTTATCTAATAGTTCTTGAACATGTGGTAGTCAAAAGTGTGGTGGCTGGAAAAATTTTAGGCTCTGTATTTATAAAATGTGTCATGTATTTTGATAACGTTTTAATCGCGAAGTAATATAATGTATGTGAGAGGACCAAGTTGAAAGGTGTTTGGAAGTTACCTAGAAAGTTTGCCGTTGATTTACTTTTCTAGCTTTGTACATTGGTTGGCAAAAAAAGTGCTAAAGAAGCCGGTTCTTCATTCAACCTGAGTGTTGCTATTTTGTTCTTTTTTGGGACGTACTTGTCTCTGTAAAATATACCAAAGAGAGCCATACTACCATACCTTAATATAGGCATGGTAGTATGCCTATAAATTTAGAATATAAATTTATAGGCATGGTAGTATGAGTATAACATCAAAACAACCAAGACTATATAAATTTATAGTATGAGTATAACATCAAAACAACCTAGAACCAATCGCGTATAACATCAAAACATCAGACAATGGTAGTATGAGCATAATTCCTTTTGCATTGATTAACAGACTCTCAAAAGTGTAAGACCTTGCTGTTTTGACATCAAAAGGCAAAGAACTTAGAAACAACCAAGACTATATAAATTTATAAGCATGAGAAAAGAAGAAATAAGCCGTCACAGATATGAACCAAACACAGAGAGCTGAGAAAAAGAGGTCGTAAACGTACATGCAAACACCTTGATGGAGACAACAGAAAATTCCCTGATGAAGGAAAGGGAAAAAACATTCAGCGAAATAAGGAAAATAGTTAAAGAGAAATCTAGAAAAATATTGACGTGTAATATTAGCTATAAGTTTTCAAATCGTTAGGCCTTTACACCATACACAAATCTTGTACTTTATTTTGGCGATATGCTATAATATGTGCGGAGCTAATAAATCTGAGGAAAAATAGATTGTTATCATATTTATAACATCAAATATATCACTGGGGTCCTTTTATAGATTTAAAGTCATATAACATTCAAGATCTGTAGGAACATTGTTAAATGCAAAATTAGCAGACACTAAAGATAACTCCAAAGTCTTGGTAAATCTTATATGTGTTTACAAAGTGGTTATCTAGTTATTGACTTCTAATGGTGATAATTGGCCTCTAGTTTTTTGGTAATCAACTCCTGCTTCATATTCATACAATCATACTTAGGGGTCAACTAATTGGTTTTGAATAATTCACTTAGTACCAAGCCACAATAAAACTGATTACCAAATAATGAGAATTCATCAAACACTCAGCACCATCAAAAGTTATAAACACAATTTGAAGCTACACAAATGATCCACTACCATTGTTTGAAGCGCAAGGTGCATAATCTTTTACCACTTTAATTCCCCTAAAACTACATCTTAACTGCCAATTATCAAAAAACTAACTGAACTAAAAATCCACTACTTCAACTGGCTCTACACTAACCCACAAAACATCAATCAACAAATGATCAATCAACGAATGATCAATCAACAAATGATCAATGATAACAGCAAGATTGATTGAAAATTTCAAGAAACAAAAACCCAAATGGAATGATGAAGTGGTAGTAGTAAAAACTTACAGAGGAATTAAAACAAAAACAGGTGCACGAAAATGAACCAACTTTACCCACCTGCATGATATATCGATAATTGATATCGATACACACCACACATACAGTCATAATCACTAATCCTTCATATTAACACTTTATAAGGTTAATCATCAAAAAATATTTCCCAACCTTCCAAGAAAAACAAAAGTTGCTCAGACGCATCCAGTAACAAACCCCCAAAATGGAAAACGAAGATTCATGTAAACCCACTAATTATATTTCATGACTATTTGTTGGTTCTGATGGACTTTTCTCTTAACATTGGCTTCCTATATTAACATTGCTTGATCTTTCCTACACATTCTTAACTAACTTGCACGCTATATAGTTCACAGTTAAATGTTTTGATCAAAATCTCATCTGTGTTGCTTATCTAAATATCAACAAAGTACTCATACCGTAATAACAGTTATTGTCTGTTGAAAAATCAAAAATCCCTTTCATGCCTAATCTTTGAACACCAAATCAAAACAAATTTCCAAAAGCAAAATTGCCTAAACCTCAAATCAGCAAAATAAAAAGCGGAAAAGCCGATCGATTATTCAATTGCACCCACCCCAAAAACCCCCAATTCCGAAGACCTGAATCCCATCATCAAACAACAACAACAATCCCTAAAATAAATAAATAAAAACACAAAACACCAACAGAATGATAGAACTCGACATGGAGAGAAGTCACAAATGCAGCAACAATAAGGGAGAAGAAAGAGATAGCGAAACACGAAATCCACTCACCGACTCTGACCCGCAACGCGAGCCCCGAAATATCTGACTTTGAAGGTGGAAGAAGGATGGTGGCGGTGCTTTGTAGAGGAAGAAGGCGGTGTTTGTGGTATTGGGAGAAAACAGAGAGTGGATGTTTTGAGAGAGAGAGAACAAAGAGGAGGAAGAAGGCGGTGTTTGTGGTATTGGGAGAAAACGGAGAGTAGATGTTTTGAGAGAGAGAGAGAACAAAAAGGCGGCTAAGAACCGGAAAAAACTATCCTCAAACTTTGAGATATTTACCTGCATTATTCACTTGTACATCATGCTTAAACACTTTGCTCTATGGTTTTTAAAGTATAGTATAATATGCAAACCAATCACATCTTCGTTGTAATCATTTCCATAGAATATCCAACATACTCAGTTATATAATATAAATAAACTTTAAGATTATCACCAAATTAAAGTCTTAGTGAAACAAAACAGATTGCCCGTAACTATTATTGTCTCCCACTAGAAGGTGGATTCAGGAAAACAAGAGGCAATAATTATATCATATTGACAGGTTTGCATGTTGTTAACATCTCTATGTTAGTAGCTTGGCGGAATGGCAGGTTAAGATGAATTAGATGATAATACAATAATCATATATGTTGGATTCAATGGTATCATGGGTATCATGTTTATTTTATCGAAATAATTTTTGATAATTTATTAATCATATTAATAATATATAACGCAGCATAGTAATAATAAAATAACAGAGTGAATCCGAGATTAATTAAGGTTACAAATATTGCAAATAAAGATAAATAATTAATCTACCAATGAGATAGATATACCTTTGTGGTTAATAATTAACAGTTTGAGACACCGAGGGTAAACAGATTAATTGCTAGAAACGAACGAATACAAGAGGCCGCGGTTAAGAGGTGTGGGTACCGGGTCGTGATCCGCTGCTACGTGATAGAGAGCTGCAGTGGGGTTGCGAACTAGTGGATTGCGGTGGTCGCCGGTGCAAGCGGCGGCAATAAACCGGTTGAATAATGGCAGACGGTAGATGGGTTAATTGTTGTATGCGATCAAACCCAAAATCAAAATAAAGTATCTTTGTTTCCTAAAACCAACGGCTGCCAAAGTCAAAGTGGGGTTTTTAGGTAATTAGGTTAATAGCCTAATTGTCATATTTATATACTAGCCCATAAACCCGTGTGACATACGGGATGCGAATAATAATATTATTTTAAAAGTTTGAAAACTCGTAAATGTCGTAAATGTAGAATAAATATAGTCTTCATAAATGATAGCAGAAATGAAATTCTAAACATGAAATTACAAATTGCTAAAAACTTCTTTGTACACCACGTTTTTTGTTGTTGATGTAATGTTCCCTTCCTTATCAAAAAGTAATAGTTTCAAACCATCTCTGCTTTTAACTCTGGACAACGCAACATATAGCTGGCCATGCGTAAATACGGGACTTCTTAAATAAAGACCAACTCTTGATAATGATTGTCATTGACTTTTGTTAATTAGAATTGCAAAACATACAGCTAAAGAGAATTGTCTTCTTTTGAACTTGAAAGGAATCTTTTTGTCTGAAGGAGTAAGGCTAAGTCTTGGAATAAAAGTACGATTGTCAATGTTGCTTCCTGATATAATTTCGGCTCCTATAACATGATTTCATAAAAAAATCACCTGTAATCTTGTTCTGTTACATAACCCATTTTTTTGGTCAATATTTCTTAATAACATTACAGAAACACCAACCTTTAAAACTAATCTATGATTTGGTATTCCAGATAATTTAAGACCATTTAGAACGTTCGAGGAGTAAAGACTGTCATCAAAATTACCATGGACATAATCAGACCGGCAGAGGCTGTCACAACTAAGATACTCTTTCTCTTCTCCAGGGAATAATGCGAGCAATTGATCATTAATATCATGGACATGTTCATTTGTAGGCGCCAATATTGCTCGTTCTTGAAAGAATTTTTTGTCCTTTTAGTTTTGAATTATATCAAGATATACAAAATTGACCAAAGAAGATATCGGATCATCTGAATCTGTTATTAGAAGATCTTTAGGTATATCGATATCATAATCAAAGTCATTGCATTTACCAATATTACCTTCTCTCAATTGCAAAAGCCAATTTGAAAAATCCCTTGTTTGCTCAATGTCAATTTGATTTCTTCCTGTAGTTAACCCCATGTTTCTTGTTAACCTTAGCACCTTGCATTTTGACCATAAGTATGAAGAACTTAATGAGGCATTAACTATATCGTGCCTTCTACCGTTTGGAATAACTGGTAGAATCTGATGAAAATCTCCTCCAAAAACAACTACCTTCCCTCCAAATGGATATTCGGTATTGTTTGTTGATTTAGTATTAAGTATGTCATTCATTGTTCTATCTAATGCCTCGAATGCATGCTTATGTGTTATTGGTGCTTAATCCCAAATAACCAATGACCATTGTTGTAACAATTGTGCAACCTCACTTCTTGGTTTTATATAACACAGAGAGTCTTCATTCAAATTTAAAGGGATTAGAAATCGAGAATGTGTTGTTCATCCTCCAATCAACAGCAAAGATGCAATTCCGCTAGAAGCAACACTCAAAACAATCTTACCTTTATAGCGTATGGCAGCAGATAATGTCTTCCATAGGAAAGTTTTACCAGTTCCTTCATAATCATATACAAAATATAAACCTCCTCTATCTTCGTCAACGGCTCTAATAATTTCGTCAAAAATACCTCGTTGTTCATTAGTTAATGAAAGCAATAGGTTATGGTACTCACCCTTCAAAGTGTCCGTATCATATGATAGTTCTTCTGAGATAAGACGATTATTTGAAGACAACAATGAATCACCGTCAGGATAAGGCATTGATGGAAATCGTCTAAGGGTAGATCCATTTGTAAGCAGCATCTTTTCAATCTTAAATAAAGTTAGGTTTTTTAATTGATCATCTGTAAGTGATAATCCTAAAAAAGTAGAAATAAAAATATCAGTGAAATAACTATATGCATCGTTAATAATAAAAAATAGATAAACTTAAGTAATTAATAATGTTAATAATTCAATAGAAAGAAAGGTAAAAATAAAGCAAGGTTGAAAAATTTATACTTTTATCATACCGGGATACTTTAGAAGACGCCTTTGTCTGTAGAGAATGTCATCAGACAAATGTTCCCAGGAATTATCCCATACAAAATCAGGTCTTGACAACATATCAGACATAAGCATTGTTACAAATAAGGACCTTAAAAAAGATCCTGTTCCTGAATGACGTACTTCTCTTATTGCTTCAACATATTCAGAGTCATCATCTAACAAACCAAGTTCGTAACATACTTCTCTAAATGTTTGACATTTTTTCCCCTTAACAGAAAGTATATCATCAAAGGAACACAGACCTACCACTTTGTTTAAAAGAATCCTTAAAAAATAGGCTTCTCCAAGGGATGGTGAAACAAAATGAATCTGAGCAATAGCAAATCCTTTTCTACGGGGTAACCAAATTTTAGGTCCAGCCTTCCAAACAAACTTTGTCGGGAATTCAACATATGTTAGCTTATGTAACGCCCGAAATTTTTGTCATAATAAAAGAAAAGAAAATAAATGTGGAAAAGAAAAATAAAGTATTTTGAAGGAAAGGAGAAGCAACCAAAGTGGAGGGGAGTTAAGTGAAAAAGGTACAAAAGTCAAATATTTTAATAATATTTGAAATATGGCCGCCCATATCACCTTTTTTCCATCTGCTTTTCGACAAACAAAGGAATAAAAAGAAAGAAGCTGAAATTCTCTCGGTTTTTCAAGAAGAAGAAGGAGTTTTCGGGTATAGGTAAGTAAATCATGATTATTTGGCTCGGTTTTGATGTGTTTTCGACTTTGGACCGAGAATATGTGTTCTTATGTGTTCGGGTTCATGTGTTTTGGTCAAGTTTAGGTGTTAGAATCTTTTGAAAGGTTCAAGTGGAAGAGTTTAAGCTTTAAAGCAGCTAAGGTGAGTTCTAGACCCCATCTTTTTATATGTTTTAACTCTTTTTGGGGCTGGAAATGTATTAGAAATGTTTTTATAATTTATATATATGTAACCGTATGTAAGTAGGCTTGTATGATGTTGTTCTATGGTAGTTTATGTGGTGATTAAGCTTAGAATAGTTATAACAAGCTTAGAATAGATTGATATGATATTTGGGACTGAAAATAATTTAGAAACATGTTAAACAGGTTGGCCATGCACCTAAATAAGGACCATGCGCCTACCCATGCGCCAAAATTTGCCTTAGAAAAAGTTCTAAGTAGGGTCATGCGCTCAAATAGGGTTCATGCGCCCAAACAGTACGCCATGCGCCTAGAAAATGCCTTAGAATTTCTAAGTCTAAGTCCATGCGCCTGAACAGTGGTTCATGCGCCTAAGTTCTAAGCTCAAGCGCCTAAGTATACCCTATGCGCCCGAATAGTGCTCATGCACCCCAAGTGGCCCATGCGCCTAAGTGTTTGAAACGCCTAAGTTCATGCACCCGCATAGTTGTAATGCGCCTAAACAGGCCTCATGTGCCTGCATAGTTCTCATGCGCGTAACACTTAGATGTTTCTAGGAATTTTTGAGAAAACAGAATGATTAGGGTTTGACCCTAGTTTGACTTTAGGGTTTTTAATTGTTATGATTATGCTTAATTATAAGGTGTTCTTATGTTCCATAATAATTATTATTGTGTGACTTTACATGGTGTGTTTATGACGTATACGTAAAGTATTATCATTAATAAAAGTGAAAGATTAATGATAAAAAAAAGTGGAACATAATTGAAAGAATGCAAGTCTTGCAAGCAAATGTATAGGAGGTGCATGACTATGTTGTCATTAGCTCAACTGTATGCAGTTTAGCTAACCCGAAGGATGCATGCAGGGTCAATCATTAAGGCTGACAGGGACCCTTGTAGCATACCCTAGGTGACTGGGTCAGCTTAGTGCACAATGTTCGTGGTCTATTTATAGACCATAGGCCCAGCATCAGCTTCGTGTACAATGTTTGGGGTATTGCTCATTGGTCCATAAGAAAGTGAAAGATAATGATAAAAGTACGAAATGAACGAATATGTACAGTAATGAAAGAAAGAAAGAAAGAAAGTATTACCATGATGTATAAATGATGCGTGCTCACGTACGAAAGTAAAGAAAGTATTTTTTGAAAGGAGTATTTCATATATAAATTATATAAGGCATTTAACGCTTTTTAAACTAGAACTCACTTAGTAATCCTGACTTTTATACATTTTCAGTTGACAGGTAAGCATTGCTGATGGTGGCATGAGGGAGAAGCTACTCGGCGTGACAAGACTGACATCCATTCATCTTTGATGTTAATGTTGTTTTGTAATGCAATTAAACAATTCTTTTGTAACCGATGATCAACATTGTATTGCTTAACAACAGTAACTATAATTATAATGAATGGGCTTTTGTTAATGTAATTTCGCTTCTTATTTTATGAAATGTATATTATTATGTATCTTTAATGCTATGAATGACCAACTGTGAGGTCTCCGGGAACGGGGCCTTACAAGTTGGTATCAGAGCCAAAGTTTAAGTGAATTGGGTAAATATTTTCAAAAACCTAAACTTAAACTCAAAATGGGACGAATGGAAGTATGTCAGCCCGAGTAGCTATGTGACATCAGGTATTTCTTTTCTTAAAGTTAACCAGTATTGTGTGCGTGTGCTATTTGACTTATGTGTTCTTAGTAGATTAGATACTGATATAGTCAGGATAGGAAATGCTTGGGGTGTGAAGAGTAAAGTAAGTGGCTAATCACAACTGGCCACTGTAATTAGGGACTTACTATACTTAACATAAACTGAGCTATTCCTTGAATGATTGTGTTAGTGTTTAAATCTTATAGCGTTAGAGGATGGCTGGACGGAAATCTTTAAAGGCTTCTAAGGGTAGAGGTCATGGTGGATGTGGTGCTGAGCCACGTGTTACCAGGAGTGGTGCTAAGGCTACCGAGACAGCTCATGAGAACCATGAGGTTCATGGACGAAGTGAGGAGAATGAGAATGCTAGTTTGAATGCCTCAGCTAGGGAGGCGATTACTGATGAGGTACATCGGGTCATGCAGACAGTCTTACCGTCTGTGGTGACTGAAGTTATCAGGGCAGTAAGGAGTGAAGAGAGAAAGGAGAAGGAGGAAAAGAAAGGATCAATAGGGAAGGAGAGACAGGGAGAGGAGGAACATCATGGGTCTGATACAATGTTTTCTAGTGATGAGGAGGATGCTTCTGTAGGGGTGACGGCTAAGGGGTGCAGCTATGGGGCATTCCAACGGTGCAAGCCCCCGACCTTCGATGGCAATGGTAATGCTACTGCTGCACACTACTAGGTGAGGGAGATGGAAACAGTGCTAGAGATTAGTGAGTGTCGCGAAGACCAGATGGTGAAGTTCGCTACTCACTCTTCTGTTGACTCAGCATTGTGTTGGTGGGACAACATTATCCAAGCTGAGGGTGCTAGAGCCATCGGGAAGATGCGATGGAGAGAGTTGAAGAAATTGGTGATCGAAGAATTCTGTCCTCACCGGGAACTTAACAAGATCGAGAGGGAGTTCCTACAACTCGAGGCGGGAACCATGACCCACCAGCAATACACCACCAAGTTTAACGAAATAGCGAGGCTGGTGCCGGATCAGGTGACGCCAGTGTCGAGGAAGATTAAGAAGTACATCCAGGGATTACCGGCTGACATTCGCAGGCACTTGATCTGTCACACCCCAACCTTGACGGCGGAAACGTCGAGATGTGAGGGTTAAGATTGTTCACAGCCACATAATGCTATATTTAAAGGTAAATATTAATATTATAAGTTTCAACAAGAAATACAAACATGAGTCTCAAACATGAAATAAGTTCAAACATAAATCAAAACATAACATTTCATTTATTTAACTAGGTCCACGTCCTAGTTTTATTGCAAGCTTCAAAAAACCACTTTAAACTTGGGGGTTACCTGAAACATGATAAAAATAAAATGTCAACTAAAAATAGTTGGTAAGTTTCCAAGGTTTTCATACATAATATGATAAAGTTACAAGTAGCAATTCATTTCATAGGTTATAAGCTAGTAAGGTTATAGAACACATATCGTTACAACCAAACCTCGACTTGATTACAAGTATATAAGATTGGCTAAGTGTATTTGGTTCCCTAGTGCACAAGCATACGGCTCCTAGGAGTCGGCAATACATCGACTTTAGCACCAAATAGGCTTGTCAGGCCCAAAGATCTA
>BJCO01737197.1:0-13399 GCA_018326465.1 Flaveria floridana
AGACTTCTATCATATCCTGAGAGCTTACATGAACAGAAACTACCCTCAAATGAAAGCCAAAGCTGACAGAAAAGACAAACTTCATATAGCCAAGCTGAGAAAAGAACAAGCTTCAACAAGCAAGCAAAAGGAAGTCAGTGAAGAATCTACTACTGAGATTGACCCTGATATTCTTGAGAGGGTTGGTTACCCACTTAGAGCATCCACAGTGGCTTCCTTATCTTTATCCATACAATTACACTAAAAATCACTACATTTTCTCTCTCCTTTTAAATTAAATAATACTTTTTATACCCTTGTCATTACTTATTTCTCTCTCATTTACTCACAACCACTTTAAAAAATATTAAAAAATTTATAAGGATTGTACAGTGATTCTTCAAATATACCAATCCACAATAACATTTTCTCTCTCCTTCACTCACAACCACTCAAAATCATTCCATATAATATACCAAACACACACAAATATTTTTAAGGACTCCACTGTGAATGCTCTTAGGCCATCTGATTTAAGGCTGATCATGAAAAAGATAGATGGCAATCAATACCAGCATCCCATTACAAAATGGTATTATGATGAGATACATTTTGAAGTGGTACTAGAAAGAAAGCTTGAAGGAAAAGAGGCAGCTGACATTAGATTATTTGATCTAGCTGAAATCAAGCTGCTTCATCCATCATATGTGTTATTCCTGAAAACCAAGACATTCCTAACATTACAAGATGAGCTATGCAAGGGTGATTGCTGCTATTTCATACACATGTTGAGAATTCTATGAACTGCGTATGTAAATGCTGCACTAAAGCACAGACCTGAAACAAATCAGCAACCCTTGACTCACATAGAAGGGATTACAGGAATGAGAATCTCTGAGAACAACAACCTCGAGATTTTGAAGGGTAAGCATGTTGTAACCACACTAGTTAGCAACATTGATGTACAAAGCCTTGATCAATCAACTCTTGAACAGTTGGTGCATCTAAAGATAAACTTCAAGTATGATGATCAAAAGAGTGCAGTTGACTACTTTGTGGAACACATAGTTAATTGCAGAAATGCATACAAGATGACCACACTCAAACAAAAACTGAAGGAAGCTGAAGCTGACCAACCCATTAAGAAAGACATTGATGATACTCTTAAGGCTATGGAAGAAGCTAAGAAGCAGACAGAAGAAGCCGGACCATCTCACTCCTGATGTTTCTTATGATCACTGGCAGAACAAACACCCAAATACATATCCTTCATTATAATTTTTGATATTACTTGATCATTCATTCATGCGTATTATATGATATGATATTATGCATATGACACTCATACTTGCATACATACATGAGTTTATAACATACACATAGATACAATCAATCATTCAGGTGTTGTAAATACAAACACATGACATTCATACTATCATACATACATTCATGATAACACACAATCATTCACATTACTTGTGATAAGTTATCACTTGTAATCATACAAATAATAATCAAACATTTCATACAAGCTGTTTTTAAATAAACACAAATAACATACATATAAATAAACAAATTCAAACAAACAAAATAGGCAAGATTACATCTGTGTAATCTTAGGAACAAAACATTTTCAACATAGACAAGTGATTCACTTAAAATCAAACAATATACACAAGAACAAACATTTAATGACAACATCATACTTAGGGGGAGTACTGTTGGACTCAACAAAGTGCATTAAGAATTAATGCAAGAAAGTATGATACTTGTCATTATCAAAAAAACAACCAAATATGTTTCAACATACAAGTCATACATTAGAAGCACATTAACATCATTAACATTTCATTATTATCACTAACAATTGTATAAATTTTCTTTTTCAGATTTGTAGATAAAATAAAATTTTGCTAAGTCGCCACAGCGGATGAAGTACTCCTTCACAGCGGATGAACAGACATCACAGCGGATGAACAACTTGTTCACAGTGGATGACTAAGTCCCACAGCGATGAAGACCGTTCTCATAGCGGATGACTAAGTCCCATAGTAGATGAAGACTGTTCTCAAAGCGGATGAGCTAAGTCCCACAGTAGATGAAGACTGTTCTCACAACGGATGAAGAGAATCTTTCATAGCGGATGGCTTATTCCCACAGCGGATGACTTAGACCCTTAGGATTATTTTATGTAATTTTCATTTACATAAGGGTAGATTAGTAATTGTACATAGCTTTTATGTATAGGCTATAAATAGCTCTCTACCCTAATACTTTGTAAGCTTTTGAACGAAAATCAATCAAACAAGCATATTATTCATCTGTTCTTGTTCTTGCATTCAAACACACACAACCACGCATAAACACACACATTGTTCACTGAAATCATACACATTAATCATGGGTTTCCGTACCATAATTATTGTTTGTTGATCACTGAGAGATATTCAAAGATCCTTGGGGAAACCAACTAGTTCATCTTGAATCTTGTTCTTTCAATGTTCTTATTCAAGATGCTAGACTAAGAGTTGTTATACTCTTATATTCTTGGTTTCATCACCTATTCCTAATCCAGTTGATGATGAGGAAGACTTAGATCATATTGATTTTGATTTTGATGTTGATGATGGTGATAAGGATGATGATGATGAGGATGGTGATGATGATGTTGATGAGGGAGATGATGAAAATGGTGATGATAAAAAGGGAGATGATAATAATGATCAAGGAGGTGACACGGGTGCTCCTACTGGTACTACTGGATCATTAGGGTCTGCTAATGACTCCGGACCAAGTCCTGATGATATAACAGACTATACACCCTTGGATCCTACTAGTGAGGAAGCATATGAGAAGGAGTTTTTTCATTCCAGCTGAAGTTGATTACTGAGGAAGAAGATGAGGGGTTATCTTCTTTTGAGGATTTAGAAGAAATTGTTGTGGATTACATCGATATATTCGAAAACAGTCTAAAGGACTTGTTTTCTAATATTCTGATTGAAGAGGGAGAGATAGTTAGAGAGTCTAGTGCTAAAACGACTGACAAGACAGTAGACCAAACTGGTGAAAGTGTTGTACGTCAGGTCGGTAATTTGACCTTTATTGATCCACTACCGCCAGCCTATGTACACACGCCAAGACATTCCAAACCTTTCACAAGGTACGAAAACTCAGAACCGATCATTAGTTGGGCATATGATATAGACAAGAAGTTATATGTGACTAAGAGAAGGGCGGGAGCGATTAAGTATTATCAGGATGAACACGACTTTCATACGCTTAGAGCATCAGATTTATATGCTAGGGGTCGTGTTCCGTTCGTTAATCCAAGCAATTACCGGAAGGTTAGTACGATTAGAAACCTGATATATAGACACAGTAAATCCAACTTCAAGGACTTCAAAACTGCCAAATCTAAGGTCATTGAAGATGAGACCCGTATAGATCTGAATACGAACAAGCCAATGAAGATCAGGGTTTTTAAGCATCTGAGATATGTACGAAAGCTACCTATCCACTCTATTATGCCAGTTAACAGCTTGTCAAAGCTAATATGGTGGAGTTGGGAGAAAGAAACCGGTCATGCTATTATACACTGTGTAGATAAAGAGTTTCGTATCATCGACCAAGTTGACTTACTCAAATTTGAAATAGAAGATTGGATGAGGCTGCAGGCTTGCCCTATTGCAACTGATGAATATGTTCATCTAGTAGCAGCACACTTTGGTTGGTTGATTACGAAGGCCCTAGATAGCAAGATGTATGCTTATGGGGGTAGTTACAAGATTACAGATGTGGACTTCTAAAGGCATTGATTTATGGAGCCTAGGGAGAGATTGTAGGGGTTGAACCTAGAGGCTCAGGAAATTAAATCAAGTTGAAGATCAAGATCGAAGACACATAAGAAGTAAAAGTTACCACGCGAAAACAAGCTTCTCGCACGACAACTACTTGTTGCGCGAGAACTCTTAGGTTATGTATAAATAGGAGTTTTGCTTTGTAATTGTCAAGCTTTTGTCTCATTTCCTGATTTCATAATTCTTGTAACATCTTTCAAATCTGAGAGCAATACAATAATGGAAGTTATTTACATTGTGTTTTAGTTCTTCAATTGTTTCAATCTTATTCATGATGTTTACATTCCGCATATTCTTTACGAGATCGATCATTATAATGTTTTGATCCTTACACATAGCCCTTGGTATACCCTACTCAAATAGACTTTAAAATAAAGCATCCACATTGATATAGACCTGAGAAGGATGTTGAGTCTGGATTATTATAAGTGATGATGGTGAATCATCAAAGTTCTTACCCTTGGCAATGCTCCCAGGTTCTGTGATTGTAGTTAAGACTTCCTCTCCCTTTTTGGTAGCATCAACTACTTGCATAGGTAAGCTAAAGGTTAGGTCCACCATATCCACAGGTTCTTGTGGACCTGGTTGAGCATGCCTGGCAACCCTCTCAACTAACCTTCCCTTGAGATCAGTGATCTCAAGTTGCTGATTAATGATCGGCCTTTATAAGGTAGCCTCTTTAGATTTTAGGTGAATAACCTTAGAGACCAAGTAGGTGCAGGTTTATGTCAATGTTTGCACCCTTTGTTGCAGACTCATCTCAACTTCATCAGAATATCATAGGGGGATGAGAGAACATAACCAAAGTAATCTCCCTTACCACCAGATATTAGTTCTTGGGCTCTGGATTCCCCCTGCCCCATGATAGCTTCATGAGAAGTGTCAAGGGCCTGGGTTGCCATGGTTGAGGTCTTAAAGATGTAATCACTTTCTAAAGTGAGAGCCTCTTCCATATGGACCTCTTGAATAGGTTCAAAGAGGCCCACCTCAGTTGTAGGTAGATGATGTGGGCTAGATATGGATGTATCAGGAGCACTCATCTTTCCTTGTGTAGGGGAGGAAAAGAGAGACTCATAATACTCACTGAATCCCATATCTTCATCATCATAGAATTGTAGGTCAGGGATTCGTTGGTTTTAGTCTAAAGGCTAGGGATAGTAACTATCCCCTGAAGGTTGTTCACCTGAGTTTTAAGACTCAGAGTGAAAGTTTGCAGCTTGGGTAATGAGCTCATCAGGCTGAGCATGAGGAACCTTAGCACTGATCATTACAAGGATAGGAGTGGTTGCTCCTCGGGGGAAGCGGGAGCTCTTGTTTCCACTTCCTCCTACATGGGTAAGTGTATCTGGGCTTGCTCAATCTAAATAGACTAAGCAGGGGTTTGTTTGGATTTTCTCGGGTAGGTGATGGTGATGGTTTTTGTGGTTGCATGGGTGATGAAGATGAAGATGGTGCGGGTTCAACATTGGCTGGTGCTGCTAAGTTGTCATCTTGAGTAGGGAGCTCTAACATTTTTAGGACAAGCGTTGTTTCTACCCTGGAAAACCAACAGTGGTTTTCCTCATTATGTTGAAGATGTCGGGCTTCATCTGTCCTAATTTAAAAATATTACCTGTTCTCCTTGACTGTGAGACCTGTTCGGAGTTAAGAGTGTGCTGGACATATCTAGGGAACATATAATACTCTAAGAAATCTAAGTTAGCAAGCAGGTTTGTGTAAACAAACTAGGAGTACTTGAACTTGATCCCTTTGACCATCCCATAGACTATGTAGGATAGGTCTTTTTCAATTTGATCTCATCCTCTATGTTTGTTTGACAAAGAGATGTTTATAACATGGAGGAGGGATTTTCATTATAAAGAGACCTTACCCTTTTTGAAGGTCCTCATAGAATAGTCCTTTCATAGCCCATCAATTGGAATGATCGGCTGAAAGCTTTTTTGGGGATGGAAAGTTCGCGTTCTTTATCATCCAGCCTCAAATGATTATTGATGGTGGCTGGTGTGATGAAAACAGTCTTCCCCTGTACCAATGCAGTCAGTGCATTCTCACCGTCCAAGATAACCTCTTAGCAGTTCCTTTAGAACTCCAACAGTTGATCTTCATATAGTGAAGGGCCTTTTATAAGAGCAGTGAGGTAGGATGAGTGGAAAAGATAGCTGTAAATCCCTGAGAACCAAGGTCTTTTTCAGACGACAACAGGGCAACCTGATTGTGTTGCCTGTGTAGGTGCATAAAAAAGTGTTATTGATTTTGGGGTTCAGCGTTGGCTATGTTTTAAAACTTGAGTAAAAAAGAGTGAAATAACAACAAAGGTTTGTGGGTGATTTAGGGTTAGAGGATTTTAGATGAAGATGAAGAAGAAAGACGGGGAACCGTTATAAAGGCTATTTATATTCTTGGATATGGGATAACGTTAATGTAAAAGAATAACTTTGAAATCCGGATGTCGGTCCCACCTCTGAAAAAGTGCCCAAAAAGGTAGTTACTGTGGAAGTTGAAAATCTTTCGAAGTTAATTTGTCTTTGAAAGTTTTGAGAAAACTTCCGAATCCAGTTAACTTCAGAAGATATTCCTTAGTTGAGGAAAATTGCTTCGGAAAAAAAAATAGTTAGAATAATTTTGCTACTGAGACATATTTTCTTTCAGAAGATATTAAACTTCAGAAGTTTTATTCAAAGGGTGAATAGAGCTTTCGAGCCTTAACTACTTTTAGAAGAATATTGTCCTTCAAAATCTATAAGTACTTAGAAGCATACTTAAGCTTCGGAAGATATATTAGAATTTCTTCCAAGGCTAAATCCTTTAGTAATTAGTTATTATTTTCGAAGACATAATTTTCTTCTGAAGTCAATCAATGTCTTCCGAAAGAAAATATCTCTTTAATTCTTACAATTCTAAGGAATATCATTTAGAAAAATTTTCTTCCAAGGTAAACATAGCTTATATGAGTGATAAATTAGACAATTTTAAATATACATATGTTTGAAAAAAAATTGAAAGTAATTTAAGAAAATCTACTCAAAGTTAATCATCCCAGTAGCTGATACAAGATATTTAAATCTCTGTTCATCAAAAGCTTTTATGAACACATCAACCTATTGTTCATTTGTGTAACTTTGACCAGTTTTATTAATCCCTTTTCAAAATTATCTCTGATCAAATGATATCTGATGTTGATGTTTGTCTTTGAGTGCTGCACATGAGATAGAGACAACACTATTCTTGTCTATATGGATAGGAGTCTTCTTAAAGTTGAATCCATAGTCTAGCATCTGATTCTAAATCCAAAGCACTTGAGCGCAGTAGCTTACAGTAGCAATGTATTCAGCTTCAACCGTTGATGCAAATATACAGGATTGTTTCTTGCATTGCCATGAGACTATCCTTCTACCAAGGAATTGACATCTCCTAGATGTAGACTTTACAGTCATATTACAGCCACCATAGTCACTATCTATATATGCATACAAATTGAAGTCAAAATTCTTTGGATACCAAAGTCCCAGCTTAGGAGCTCCTTTGAGGTATCTAAGAATTCTCTTGATAACAACTAGGTGTGACATCTTGGGGTTGGCTTGATATCTTACACATATGAATGTGGCAAACATGGCATTAGGCCTGTGGCTATAAGATACATAATAGACCTAATCATATCCCTATAAAGATGTTTATCAACAAATTCCGGCTCAAGATTAGGTCCTAGGGAGTGTTTTCTAGCTATGGGAGTATTAGTAACCTTGTAGTCAGTCAAATGAAATCTGGTTAGTATGTCTTGAACATACTTTGACTGGTTTATAAAGATGTCGTTGTCAACCTGCTTCACTTGAAATCCTAGAAAGAAATTGTGTTCCCCTATGTCACTCATTTCAAACCATCAGCCTTTCAAATTCTTTGCAGAGTCTTTCATTAGTTGACCTAAAGATGATGTCATCTACATAAACTTGAACTAGCATCAAGTCATTTCATGTTCTCTTGATAAAGAATGTGTTGTCAATAGTACCTCTCTTGTAACCATGTTAAACTAGGTATTGTGATAGTGTTTCATACTGCAGGATCGATATTGTTCTCTCAACACTTAGTGTTTCTCACAAACTGTTAAATATCACTCGTTTGATGAATGCAGAATCAAGAACTCAGTTGATAATAATATAATAAGTAAAGAACACAAGAATTGGTTTTCCAAGATACTTGTATACATTATCTCTCAACTAAGTATTACAAGACTCATGCAGAAGCATGGATACTAAGTTACAATGAGCGACTATATATACTACTATCTATAGCTTGTTATATGTAGATAATATGTTGGGACTTACTTATAAACAAATACTACATTGCTAGAGGTAGGGTATATTAGATAAAGTATTATCTAAGATAAGGTAGTCATGACAGGTCCATGACTTAACTTTTGGTCACCAACTAAAGGTGGCAGCTGTACTAACTAAGGAACGGTGAACAGTAGACAAAAGTAAGGTCAACCACATAAACGTGGATGGCATCTTGCAAAGAATCAGAGTAGGCAGCAAGTGTCAGTCAGACCATGCTTTGTCCACTGGTCCATACTGTGATTCTTCTGAAGGTAAAATGGCTTCAAAAAAATAAGTTCTTCCGAACCATTTTATACTTCAGAAGACACAGCTTCTTCTGAGGCTTTGTCTTTGGAAGACTTTGTCTTTATTCTTCTAAGTGTTAACTTTGGAAGGAGATCTTCTAAGTCTCATAAGACTGAGTTCATCCTTTGGAAGCTCTTTGGAAGATCACCATAGAAGCTTCAGAAGCTGCAGCATTTCCTTCGGAAGTTGCAACATTGCCTTAGGAAGACTTCTCTTAGTTGTACAGATTTCTTCTAAGTGTTGTTTTGGTTGCATCAGCCTTAATAGATCCAACGAACTCCCCCTAGGCTATGCTACCAAAACTACACTTCCTTCTTCAACTTTAACTCCTCTTCAATTCTTGCCTTTTGTTTAATTTGGCAAGATGAAGGCTATCTATAAATCTTCTGATGTGAGCAACCATCATGGAGTTAGAGAGATTGGTGAATGGTCTCTCTTCTAGCTCAGCAATATCAAATCTGCTTAAGTGTAGCAGAGAGGAGGCATTGAACTTGTTTACCTCTCTATTCTCCCTCTCCACAATGAAGTTATGAGAAGGTTCATCAAACCTCCACTGGATTATTTTGTTCCTAGGAATGAGGGGCAAGTTTGGTAGTCTATCCCAATTCCTAGTGTCCAGTAGGCTCACTAATTTTCTTCTTAGTCTTTTCTCTTCTTCATTTAATGAATCAGAGCTTAAGGCTAGAAGATTGAGTGATTGGTGCAGAGTTTCTCGGGGTAGATCTAGGAAGGCATTTCTTGTGAGAGTGCTTGAGGATCTATCAATGTATTGTAATGTGATGAACCCTTCCTCATAAGAGATGCTACTCACTTTTGAGCAGTTGTTGAGTCTCCTTTTGATCTCCCTGATTTCTTCTAAGGTTGGAGCATTGGATGGTTCAGAGGATGATTTGGGTATTGATTGGTTTTAGGTTGTGTTTTGGGTTGTAGGATATGTAGTGATGGTGGTTGTTGAGAGGCTAGGGAAGGTGGTAGTGGTAGTATGGATGGTGTGGGTTCAGGGGTGTAGGATTCAGTGATGAGTTCGGTTTTGATGGGGAAAGAGAAGGGTATAGGCTCAGTGATGATTTCAGTTGTTATGGGTAATGGTTTGGGTTCTGGTTTGGGTTTCATCCTCTGTATCTCTTGAGATACCTCCTTTCTTCTTCCTAAGCGAATATCAGCTTTGATATCACTGACATGTCGCTGTAGGGTCTTCTCTGACATTGGCCTAACTTGCCTGCCAGTGAAGCCATGTGCCCTGAGATAAGCCTTCATCCAGGCTATATCTCCTACTTTCTTGGTAGCTGCAAGCTTTGCCTCTTCTTCTTTCTTCTTTCTCTCCTTTATTGTCTCCCTGGCAGCTTTCTTTCTTTCCTTACTGATTTGATCCTGCTCTCTGTTGACAAGAAGTAGAATCATCTCATTCTCATGAGGACTCAGTTCCTCCTGAGAGTAACCTCTTGAGCACAGAAAAGCTATCCTCTCCTTCCTTTTCTTCAACTCAGCTTCTTCTTCCATCTTTCTTGTCTTCTGCTCTTTAGCCCTCCTTGCTGCATCCTCCTTTTCTTTTTGCAGCAAGGTTGCCTCTTCCAATTTGATAAGCTCATCAAGTAGAGTAGTAGCATTTCTTCATTTGCTACTCCCATGCTGATGAGTCTATCAATTACCTCCTACCTCTTTTTTTCATTGATAGACTCCTGAGATGTTGTTGCTGCTTTACTGCTTGCAGCCAACAATTTTTTAGTAGGGAGTCTACCCTTTCTTCTCAATTTGTTTAACCTCCCATCCTCACAAAGTTCTTTATCAGTCATCTTCCTCTTACCTTTGTAATCATGAGGAGATACTTCCTTTAGGGATTCTGGTTTTGAGGGTTAAGCATGAAAGGACTGAGGATGAGGTTGAGAAGTTTATGGTTGGTCTTGTGGTATTTATGGAAGGATAGGAGTTGTAAGGAAGTCCTCACTGTTCACCTCAGAGGCTAGATCAAGGATGGCCTCTGTGAGAATCTGTTCATCAGACAGAGATGATAGTTCAACAATTACTTCTGCAGCTGAAATTTCTGGTTCGGAAGAAACTGATGTTGCACCATCTGTCCTAACTAAGGTAGTTGTTGGGCCATAAGTCCATATTTCCCCTTTGAAGTGAATCTGAGGTTCCATAGTGACCTTAGGTTGACCAACTTCCACCTGAGTGGTAGGTGGTGCACTGAGCCTTTGAAGCTCTTCTGCTCCAAAGTAGGTTATGGCAACATCAAGGGATGGTTGTTCAAGTTAGGAGGTCATTATAAACTATGTGAAAAATTTATGAAGGCTGATGAGCATCCTTGGATCCACTTGAAAACTCAAAAGAGGTGGTTGTGGGAAAACAGTGGATGATTGCTTTTGTGTAGGGTAAAGGGAGGATAAAGTTGGAGTCAAAGATTAAGGTTCCTCAGAAATTTGAGGTTCCTCATGAGCTTGTTTCTGTACATTCTCCCCATTTTTGGTAGCATCATCTTGAGAAGTAGATGAGCTAGAGGAAGAACTTAAAGAAACCTGAGTTGGTAAATGCCTGACAGACTTATCAATCTGTGTCTCAGCTAGTTTTGCCTTGAGATCTTTAATCTCAAGTTGCTGAGTGACAGACCTGGTTTCTAAGATCCTAACCTTGAATTCAAGGTCTGAGACCTTAGAGAGCAGGTACTCAATGGTGAGTTTCAGTCTTCCCTCATCTTCATGTGAAGAATCACGGGGAGATGAGACAACATACATAGTATGTACATCCTCATCACTAGTAATGGTTTCTTGGCACCCTGGATTCCTTTGCTCAATGATATCTCTTTCAGAGATGTCAATAGGCAGAGCT
Source organism: Flaveria floridana (assembly GCA_018326465.1). Classification (NCBI taxonomy): domain Eukaryota; kingdom Viridiplantae; phylum Streptophyta; class Magnoliopsida; order Asterales; family Asteraceae; genus Flaveria; species Flaveria floridana. The sequence continues at coordinate 11,279 of BJCO01737197.1, forward strand.
GCCGTAGACTCAGTCTCATTGATATTACCACTGTCCTGAGAGCTCAATGAGAGACTCTAAGTAGTAGCAACTGAGCCTACATGAGTCCCCTGCACATCAGTGGGACTCACCTTAGTTATTGGTTGCTGATGTGGGTCAGAGATCAGATGTTTCCTTTGGCTCTGTTGATCTAGAGATAGGTGTAATAGATCAACTTCATAGCTTTGAGGAAACATGAAATCCTCATCAGTTTGGGTTAAAAGGTTAGTGAAGGATATGGTAGGGATTCCTAATGACCTGGGACCTTGGTCAACATCTGATGACTCATAGTTAGTGATATGGATGTCCCTTTTTGGTTACTCAGGAGAGTATTGTGACTCATCCTAAGGGCTTGAGGTTTGGGTGATGGGCTCATCAGGTTGAGTTTGAGGAGACTCTACACTGATATTGAGGTCAATTGGAGGGGAAGGTTGGACCTCAGGCTGAGTGGGAGCCCTGTGTTCCACTCTAGCCTTTTTAGGCTGAATAGAGGGGGCTTGTTCAATCAAAGTAGATTGAACTAGGGTTCGCTTAGGATGTCTTTGGTAAATGTATTTGATAGGTAAGGAGGCCTTTAGAAGTGGAGTGGTAATTTCTGGTGTGGGTTCATCACCTGTTGGTTTAACAGGGATGTCACCAGGAGCCATGGGCTCAAGCATACTAGGAAGCAGAGGAGTGAACCATCCAGTGAAATTGGTGGATATCTTATTCAGCATCCAGAAGATACTCGGCCGCATTTGATGAACCACTAGAATATCTTTATATTCTAGTTTATCTAGGTCTAGTTCACAGTTGATGAAGTGCTGAATGAACCGAGGATACATGTAGAATGTATTCTTGATAAGATTTTTGTTGGATCTTTTATGCCCAAGACACATACAAGATTGATGTGGTTAGTATGTTATGATCCAAGTCGGGTCATACTCAATAACAAGCTAAACAAACAACAATAAATATTTATTTGTTGATAAGATCAAACAAATAAATATTGACACCAATTTAGAAAATCGGTTTTCTAAATCATTGCTTTTGAAATTGGACAACATTATATGGATAATTTGTTCATGAGAAATTATTTGTTTTGTTATTTAACTGGGTTAAATAATAACAAATAAGAGTGTGTTCAAGTTATAAAATTAAAAGGGTTTTAATTTTACAAACTTAAGGGTTAAGGAGGGTAACTTATTTGCAAGATTAAAATGGGTGGGAACCCATTTCTTGAATAAAAATTTGCCTGCTCCTTGGATACCCTTCCTTGGGATTCCTTTTTCTTGTTTTAAGCAAGACTTAAACAAAATTCACACTCTACCAACATACACACTCTCTCTTACACACATAAGAACTCTCTCCTCTTGTTTTCAAGCTGAAATTTCAGATTTGAAGTGGTTCTTTGCTGAAATTTTTGGATTTTTTAAGAGGAGCAAGAAGGAGGCTTTGGTGTTGCACTTCCTAACAAGTAGGGTGTTTGCAAGAGCTTGTGGGTATACTAGCTTGAGGCCTTCTCCTTTGGAGGATTTGGATTCAAGAACATCATCATCTTCTCCATCGAATTCCATCCATCTTCTTGTTCATAGAAAGGTTGTATTCTATGAACACCCTATGTTTGTTTATGTTTGATAGCATGTCTTTTCACATATATTTGATCCTTGTTCTTGGGTTTGTATCTTGACATATAAAATGGTTAATTTTCAAAATATAACCATGTTTTATATGTTCTTTTATCCGCTATGTTTTGTAGTTTAAATGGTTAAACTAGCTTTGATAATCATGTAACAAACCCAATAATTTTCCCTCAAGTTATTAAGAACAAACCTGGAATAGTTGAACCTCAGGCCTTTGACCAACCCATGAACTAAACAGCCTAGTTCATAGGGATTTGATCCTAATCACCTGATTTGTTAGACAGACTTTGAAGGACAATGTGTAGTAAGTACTTCCAGTTGTAGGAGAAGTTGAATTTGTAGACAGTAGACTTACTGACATCACCTCCATATCCCATTTGAACATAGGTGTCTTCTAAATCAGGTCGTGGGAATTCAGTTGGAGCTCCAGCATCATGAAGCTCCAAATGTTCCCTGATAGTGGTTTCACTCACCACTATCT
>BJCO01737202.1:0-10194 GCA_018326465.1 Flaveria floridana
GAACTCTATCTTTAGGGTTAGTTACCATTGGAGCAGAAGTAGTGTTCTTGCTTCATCTTGTCAGCTCAAATCTTCGATCAGGATCTCCTGTTAATAAGTTACCTGTAGATCCTAAAACATTCTCACAAGATTTGTTAAAATAGTCGGTAACTTAATCAAGATCAAATAGCCAATCTGACTAGAACCTTTCACACTAGTAGTGTTCTCATTAAAGGTCACATTGGCTAACTCTTCAACTACTCTAGTGACCCTGCCCCTTCCTGTAATGTAACTACCTACATATCCTCCAAAAGCAACTAGCCTTCCATCAGTTTTCTCAAACTTTTGAAGCAAAGAGCCATTACATACCATGTGCCTGGAACAACCGCTATCAATAATCCATACATTCCTCTTAGTCATTAGCTATTCCTACACAAAAAGAGAAAGTTAGTTACATTTGAAAACCCTAGCCTCATTGGTCTTGGTCTTCTCAAGGTGGACCGAAGACAATGCAACCGTGATTGATCCTATGTTCAGACATTGAGGATCATCAGCTGTTATTATTGAAGACCTTTCCGTCACATGGTCTTCCTTTATCTTCCATACCATCTTTGGAAGATTAGACTCGACCTTCAACACTTCGTAAGTTTTAACAATTTCATATGTTTTGGAGACTATGCTTTCGAAAGATCTTGCCTTCAATGTTGCAAGCTTCAGTGCTTCGGAAGCATTCCTTTCTTCCAAGACCAAAATTTCTTCCAAAGGCAAGTTTTCACTTATCTTCATTTCCACTTTGGAGCTTCTAAAAGGAAAAGATTTTCCTTCCGAAGCTTTCTTGTTTTCTTCTTAGAAGTCTTCTTCTTGGTGATATGGATAGTACTTTTGGATTATAGATACAAGCCCTAGCAAGATGAAAAGTACTACCACATATGATATAATCAACTGTCTTCCTTTTGAGAGTCTTCTTTTGGGTAGAAGACTGAGCTTTATCACTTTCCATCTTCATCTTCTCTGATGATGTAGTAAGTTTCTTAAGGAGAAGCTTGCTCTTGAAGTAGATGGTTCAAGCTGTGTAGCACTGGTACACATCTGATCAATCTTATTTTCTTCACAGGGATGAGTTGGACATGAACTATAACTCCTTGTACTAGTGTTCATGGTTGAGTCCTCAACCTTTACCACTTCAAATCCTATAGAGATAATGACTTGTTTCTGCTTGGAATTAAAAGTGGCCTTCATCTCTTAAGCCTTCTTTGATCTTCTCTTGGCTGCTCTAACCAAGTTCTTCCTCGTAGACTTTGTCATCCCAAGTTCTTTAATCTCCTTAGGAGAATAGTGTCTCTTCTTAGGATGATCTTTTTCACTTATCTTAGATCCATCCTTCACTATCTCCTCTTCATCCTCTACTTGAATAGGGTCTATGAAGGGCAGCTCATCTTGACAAGTTCCACCCTTGGAGAACTTACAGATAGTAGAGTGTGTGAAGGAGCTATCTTAGTAGAACCAAGTCCCTGCTTATTTTGATAACACATTTTTTCATGCAAGGATAAAGATATCATGTTCTTGAAGGTCTCCTCTTCAAGAACGCATTTTTCTGCCCTGGCTTTGCTGATCACAAGCTCAGCATGCGTTCAGTTAACTTAGTGATGAGATCTTTGATTTAAGTCATATAGTTGGTGTGTTCATTCTTAACAGTTGAAATGATTTTCTCTAAATCTTCTATTTTAATTTTATAATCATTTTCAGTCCTTTTAAAATCAGCTTTAAGATGTTTAAGGACTCAAGGTCAGATCTCATGTCTAAGTTATAGGACCTATAACTATTAACTTTAGCAACGCATTCTGGAGTACAAAGATGTTCCAATACCTTGGCTTCTTCAAGATCAGCCATCAACGCTTGGTTTGGAGACGCATCTTCACCCCGGAATTCTAATCAAAGCCTCCTTCTTCAACAACAACTGCAACTTGCTGGTTGGGCTTCTCATTACGTGGAGCTCCATCAGTGTAGTTTGGCCTGGGTTGTGCTTGGCCTCCATTTGTCCTTGGTGCCTTGCACTCCCTAACAAGGTGTCCCATTTGGTTATAGTTGTAACACTTCACTTTTTTTGTTCAGCCCAAACCTTCCACTGGATACATTGCTAGGAAATTTCCTCCCTGTCCTCGTTTAGAACTTCTTGGCTCTATAAGTAAAAAGAGCCATTTATTGGACTATCTCTATGTACATCCAGATCATCTGGATGGATACAGTTAAAGCCATTAAGGGTGAAGAGGAAGTTTCCACTATTTTTATTGGCAGACACAAAGGCTTATGATGAGCTTCTCTCTTTGAATGGCTTCCTTGGATGTAGCTCTCCCTTGGTGTCTCCGAGAAGGTGATGAAAGAGCCCTTTTGTGAGTTGTCAGGGTAGTTGATGAGATGATATTGTGGTTCTCTGCAATCACTTTCAACCACATGAAGGCTGAACTCTTTTGATTGTGGAAGTTTCCAGATGGATTTTGCATGTTTATCCCCATCTAGTATCCACTAAGGATACCATATAACTTAGTGAGAGTAGGGGTCTTGATATTTTCAGTCCTCTTAATGACAATACAATAGTGTCCCCTTTTTTAGGAAGATAGAACATGAACTTCCTCATAATGTCCCTATTCTCAAGAACTACTCCAACATCTATTAGAGTATCCATAATGTCAACATACCTGAAGTATCACTAAGTCATGGTTTCACCTGCTTTGAAGGTGAAGTTCTCAAACTGCTGCTTTAAGAGGTCTTTCTTGTTCTTTTTAGCTTCATTAGACCCCTCATACATTAGCTTTAGTGCATCCCATAGTTGCTTATCAGTTTCGCATTTCCCAAAGCCTCTACGGATAGAGTTTCGAAGAGTAGTTAGGAGGGAGGTTATGGCTTTCTGATCTACATCTATCGTCTTCAAGCCTTCTTTAGAGTAGTCAGTCACTTCCTTTGGTATCATACCACCTCCAGCAGCAGCTGAAGAGGTGCATGGTACATGAGGTCTAGAGACAATAGATCCCCACATCCTGCTATCTTGGGACTTCATGAAGCCTTCCATTCTCTGGCACCAAGTATCAAAGTCATCAGGAGTGATCAGTGGAGACTTTATCATAGTACTGATTTTCGTATTAGCCTTTGTGAGGTTATGTGATTTTTGAAACAAAGAGGATTTAAGATAGTGAGATCTTACAATAAAGAGCCTGAAAAGCTCTGATACGAATTGTAGGACCGGTTAAGGGATGGTCAAACAATCAGTCTCATAATAATGAGAGGGTTAGAATACTTAACAAATCAAATAGGGAACCGGGTTTATATGAAAGATACTAAGAACACAAGACAGAACAAAGAATAAGAACAAGATAAGTATGATTTTCTAGAATGCCGTATATTGCTCTCAATTTTTATTACAAGTGTTACAAAGCATAAAGATAAATACAAGAACCTGAGATACTTTATACTAAATCCTACAACCAGCTATACTTTATAAGCCAGCTAGAAACACTAATCCAGAAAACAAGATTAATGTATAGTCAAAAGGCAGATTCCCTTTTGACTTGTGCCTATGACATCGCATAGCTTACACTATAATATAATACAAAAAGGATAAAAGGTACAAAGTACAAACTTACAGACCTCAAACCATAATCTACAAATAACAAAAGCATGGACATTTTCACCAACTTGTACAAGTTGGTGATTATTCAGAGTTGAAGCGAAAAGTTGGTAAGCTTTTGCAAAAAGGTGATCAGAGAAAGTATGTCTTCTCTGTCCTTGGTAGAAATCAGTCTTCAGTCTTTTGTCTTTGAAAGACTTTGTCCTTGAAGCTTCGGAAGACTTCATCTTTGGCTTCGTAAGATTTGGTCTTTGGCTTCAAAAGATTTTACACTCAGAATAATTTCTCTGAGTTGTGTAAAATCTTCAAAAGTATCTCGACTTTGTACTTCATGCATGAATGCTAGAAGCTCTTTGGTTGCTTTGGTTGCTTTGGTTGCTTTGGTTGCTTTGGTTGCTTTAGTTGCTTTGGTTGCTTTGGTTGCTTTGGTTGCATCAGCCTTTAAGTATAAACCTTACAACTACTTCAAAATTAATTTCATCCAAATCCAATGTGGATGGATTGAACACATCCATATGTGTCAATTGCAATCCATATTCACACTTTTACTCAACCACATTGATCTTATACTTGAAAATATTTTACCATTCATTACCTATATTGGTTTAATGCGCGGCTTACCAACACTGTCATTGACCCATACTATTACCCATACTTAATTTTTCCTTGGAAAAAGTTCAAATGATAATTCTAATATGATTGATTCTGGATGAAGTTAGTATTTACTGTAGCTATCTTTGACTTTGACTTTGACTTTGCTTGACTCTGATTGTGCTTTGGTTATTTATTCTTACTTGGTTTTAATTTGTTCATCATTTTGAAACAAATTTCTAATTTTGACAGATCGAAGAGATTTTGTGTATGCTACCTTTATATACTAAAGATAATATGGTAATTTCTTTGTTTTCAAGCATCAACACAATTGTTTCATATATATTTTTATATTCTTAATGGTAATAAAATTGTAAAAACTATAAAAACCTTAAATTTAGATTTTTTGTTTTCTTATTAGTTTTTTATTCTTTTTATGTTTTTAAAATTTTAATTTCTCCCCCGAAAGTTAATATCTATCAAGGATAAACACTTTAAAGATTTAAAATAAAAAAGTTTTATATTGACCATCTCTTGAACTAACAAAGTGTACATAAACCTTTTTCTATTTTTGATATGGATCATATACAAACATGTAAAATATTAGCTTATATGTTACCAAATCAATCTGAATCCTTAACACATGCGAGTAAAATTAGCAGAATAGATATGTTTATAAACAAAATGATTGTTGATATGTTTGTCCCTCTAAGCTCATGCACTTATTTATTTTTGCTACACTTTGTGATAGTTATTATGTTTTGAGTATATTAAATATTGACTATGTACCCCACACTTCAAAGAATAGAGATATCAACCACCCACATGAAATGACCGGTAGAACTTAATCAAATCTTACATGACCAGATCATTTTGATTATGATTTTTGATTTTTCATTATGGGCAGGGGATCCTAATTGGGAATATTATACTTCGATCTAATTTTATACATACTCGGATATGTTTTCTCTCCAATATGTAAGGTGATCCTCCTTGCGATTCTTTTAATTCATTAACTTTGTAATGTAGTCCAAAATGAATTTTATTGTTTCAGCCACATAAATATGGACTAGTAATAGTTCGTGCCATTTTTGCTTTGGAAATAAAGTTTGATCAATCTTTTTGAATTCATACTATGTTAAAGGAGGAATTATGATAATGGCAAATACAACTTCCGAGGAGCTTGATGGAGACCATACAAAGCAACATCAAACTTGTACAGTCTGTGAGGAAAATCTGGGTCTTCAACCTGGTCTCTGACTCACATAGACCTCTTTTGTAATTTTTCCATACAAAAATGCACATTTGGCATTCATTTGATAAGCAACCAACTTCATGAACATAAGATATGCAAGGACAAGTCAAATAGCTTCAATTCGTGTGTTGCCTTGATTGATCAATTATGCTTTTCCTCATGACAATACCTCTCTCATCTGTTTTGCTTCTGTATAGCCATCTGATACCAATTGGATATTGCCATTCTGGAGGATCAACCAGTTTCCATACAATTTGTTTTTTGAACTAAAGCAATTCTTATTGCATTGATTCAATCCAACTATTCTTAAAGAGCCTCCTTGAGGTTTTTTGGAACCATTTGACAAAGAAAATAGGAAAACATGTATATGTTGGCTATACTGGACTTGCTTCTCGTCTCTCATTCATTTATTTCAGCAGTGATATCTAACACTAGATAATTTGTACATACTCGTGATGTTTGAGTAACATCAGCATGAATAGATACATCTAAATTTGTGCATTTAGATCAACTTGGTGAGTGGTTTATTTAGGATGAAAGTGAGTGGGTGTTGGATATATTGAGGCTGGTGCAACCAAAACAACACTTAGAATAAATCTGTACAACTAAGAGAAGTCTTCCGAAGGCAATGCTGCAACTTTCAAAGCTTACAAGATGATCTTCCGCAAAACTTCCGAAGCATGAACTCAGTCTTCCGAGACATAGAAGATCTCCTTCCGAAGTAAACACATAGAAGATTAAAGACAAAGTCTTCCGAAGACAAAGCCTCGGAAGAAGCAGTGTCTTTCGAAGTATAAATGGTGCGGAAGAACTTATTCTTCAGAAGCTATTTTACCTTCGGAAAAATCACGGTATGAACCAGTGGACAAAGCGTGGTCTGACTGATACTTGCTGCCTGATTCACTGCAAGATGCTTTCCATGTTCATATGGTTGACCTTACTTTTGTCCACTGTTCACCATTCCTTAGTTGGTACAGTTGCTACCTTTAGTTGGTGACCAAAAGGTAAGTCATGGACCTATCATGACTACCTTATCATAGATAATACTTTCTTTAAGATACCTTACCTCTATCAACGTAATATTTGTTTAGTAGTAAGTCCCAGCATGTTATCTATGTATAACAATTAGTAGATAGTAGTATATATAGTTGCTCATTGTAACTTAGTAACCATGCTTCTGCATGAGTCTTGTAATACTTAGTTGAGAGAATATATATACAAGTATCATGAAAACCATTTCTTATGTTCTTTACGTATTATATTATTATCAACTGAGTTCTTGATTTTGCATTCATCAAATGAGTAATACTTATCCGGTTTATGAGAAACACTAAATGTTGAGAGACTTTATCGATCATGCAATTGGTGTCCGAGCAACCAGGCTCTTAATTGTGAGATCTAACCATCCCAAATCACCCTTGTTTCTTTAAACTCACTCACTCAACCAAAATGTCCCTTAACCAGAAGTCTACTGAACCAGAGATGGGAACCAAGACCAAAGCTCCCATTATCACTCCTGATAACTTCAGGCACTGGTGCCAACGCATTGAAGGCCTCCTCAAGTATCAAGAATCTCGTATGTAGAAGTCTGTTACTCATGGACCATACATACCAAAAGTGGCCTCATCAACTGGAGATGGTGCCATGATTGAAAAGGGAGTCAAATATTACTCTGATGAAGACTAAAAGAAGATGGACATTGATAGCAAAGCTATGATTGTCTTCCTCACTATCATACCAAACTCCATTATGGCAGGCTTTGAGCATTGCACAATTGCCAAGGAACTCTTTGATGCTTTGAAACTGATGTACTCTGGTTACTCAGAATATAAAGAATCCAAGAAGGATGCTCTGAAGCAACAGTTTGAGAACTTCACCTACATTGATGGTTAAACCTTGAGCCAATAATACTTCAGATACATGGATCTGATAGCATCTGCAGTCCATGAGTGTGACTCTTGAAAAGAGAGACATAGTAAGGAAATTCATGAGTGCTCTTCCTCGTGAATGGACTTTCTATTGTATTTCTATAAGGAGATAGGAAAACCTTGGAACACTCAATATGACTGAATTGTATGGAATCCTTGATGGATACCATATGGAGATGGAGAATCTAAACAAGCGGCAGATGAATGGCAGCTCAACCCCTCCTGTCAGCAATGCTTTACATGTTGCTAAAAGTGCAAGAACTCCATAGCCCCAGATGTACCTAACCTACAACCAGCAGCCATCATGCTCATTCGGGCCTTACATCACATTCCCTGAGACACCTATGTGTCAACAAGCTCAACAAGGTCCTTTTTAGGAAAATTGTGCTTTTGTCTCAGGAAAGGAACACTCTGGTGATTTCCAGTTCTGTTATGATGATCTGGAGTGTTTCAGCCCAGATGATGTTGAGTACATGGACATTGTCCAGCAAATGGCCCTCTTTACATACAGAGCAAAGAAGTTATACAAGAGAACTAGAAGCTAATTCCCTCAGAACCTAGCAAACATCAAATTTGGGTTTGACAAGGCAAAGGCTATGTGTTAGAACTGTAACCAACTTGCTCACTTTGTAAGGGAATGCAGAGCTCCACGATCTAATCCTGGAGCAGGTCAAGCCTCCCAACATCATGCTACCACACAAGCTGCAACCAAGCCAACAGAGCAAACCGCAGCTATTGCTCAAGAAGTTGACAGGAGCTTTATGGTGCAAGATGTCACTCCTGCTCAAGCCCTCATTGCCGGCACAGATGATACCAAGGTATGTGAAGATCTCTATACTCCTGACTGTGTAGCTAAGGTTAAGTTGTACCAGGACCACAACTTGAAACTTAAGTCTCATATTGAGTCTTTAAACATACTAAAAGCTGATTTTAAAAGAGCAAAATCTGACTATAAACTAAAAACATTGCATCTACTTTAAAACATGAGCACTCCAACTACAGGGCTCAAATAAAAGACTTAGTTTCAAAGTTCACTGAGGCTCAAGCCCAGCTAGTAATAGCTGAGGCTGAAGCAAAGAACTATGCTATCCAAGGGCATAACTTTAACATTCATGCATCAACCTCTCACTCAAAGGAATGTTATCAAAACAAGAGTGGGTTGGGAACCAATGAAACTACTCCATCACACTCTTACGTGTCTATTAGACAACCAAGATGTGGTACTGATGAGCAAGAGGTTCCAACTGTTGACCCACCATTCCTTGAGAAGAAGAGTGAAGTAACAATGGTTACCACCACCACGATAGAGAAAGATAAGGAAGAAAACCTCATCCCCTCAGCTAAAGATAAATCTCTGACCACCAAACAAAGAAAGAACAAGATTCAAGCAGCCAAAAGAACTGCCAAGAAGGTGGGTAAGTCCAAAATGAAAATTGACCCAAGGCAAAAGGGTGTTTTTATTTTAGTTAGATTCCAAGTGGCTGGAAGCTCAGATTCAGGACAGGAGTATAGTACCAGTACTCCTATGCAACTGAAGGATCTGAAGTAGAAAGGGAAAGCTATTAAGGAGAATAAGAAAAGCAATAAACAATAGCCTACATATCCCACCAAAGTCAACACTGAGTACATAATGTGTGGCCTACATAATCACATGGCCAAAGATTGTTTCTATAATCCTGCAAGCACACATTATGCAAATAGGGTTAAGAAAGGAGTAGCCAAGGAAGGCCTCACATTTCGATCACACAACACGGTTCAAATAATCAAGAAAAGGAAGCAAGCTTTCGAAGCCAAGTTGCTTTCGGAAGATGTGAAGAAAAGGAGCAAGCTTCCGAAGCCAAGTTGCTTTCGGAAGATACATCTTCTTCCGAAAGGAAAATAGCTTTGGAAGACAAACTAAAGAAAGTTCCGAAGATCAAGAAAGCCCCTTTCAAACCTTTCGAGAAGAAGACTGCTTCGGAAGAGAAGGATATGAAAGCCTCTTCTGAAAAGAAGGAAGCTTCGGAAGAATGCTCTGCTGCCCAAGCTTCATCAAGATCATCTTCATTCATCAACCAAAGGATGGATGGAAGATTAGAGAAGATGCTACAGCCCAAACATCCTCTTCCCAAACCACTACTGAACCCCCATGCTTATACTTTTCTTTAATTATGTTATCATCATTAGAAGAACCCAAGACCAACAAGGCTTGGGTTTCTAATAAAAATTAATTGTTTCACCTTATGTGCAGGGACATCCATATGATAAAGATGGAAACATTTTGATTCTAGATAATGGCTGCTCCAGGCACGTGACATGGAACATATCTCTCCTTCAACAATTTCAAAATTTTGATGGAGGTCCTGTTTAGTTTGGAGGTGAAGCCGGAGGATACATTTCTGGTAGAGGTAATGTGTCCAATGGTAAGTTAACAGTTGACAAAGTACACTTCGTCAAATAGCTTGAACACAATCTGTTGATTGTTTCTTAGTTCTGTGATCAAAAGCATCAAATGCTTTTTACGGAACACGAATGCATTATCCTCAAACCCAGGATAACAATTCCTAAGGAATTGGTGCTTCTTATATCTCCCAGGAAAGGGGATATGTACAAGTTGGATATGAACAATGCTTCCCCACTGGGTGAAGTGTCATGCTCTCTTTTCAAAGCTAATAGTGATGAGTCAACTCTTTGGCATAAAAGAACATGTCATTTTAACTTTAAGACAATGAATAAATTGGCTAAGAATAACTTGGTACATCATATGCCTAAAAAGGAGTTTTTCTGTAAAGACAACTTTGTTGCTTGTCTGAAAGGGAAGTAACACAGGGCATCCCACA
>BJCO01737206.1:0-12252 GCA_018326465.1 Flaveria floridana
ATGCATTTGGAATTTAAATTCCATTTATAGATTCCAATTCCTTTGAATTCCAAATCATTTGGAAAATATTGAATTCCAAATGCAATTCCTTTGAATTACAATTCAAATTCCAATTCCAATTCTAATTCCAACAAATTCCGCGAACCAAACGCCCCCTTAGTTTTATAATGTACTTAGTGCCTGCTTTTCTAGGCTTGCACCTAAAGATTTTAAAGCTCCGGTATCGGATTATTATTTTTTTAAAGTCCTCACTAGTAGAGTTCTACTTCTAGCTAGGCCTGTAAATGAACCGAACGTTTATGAACTGTTTGGCGGGAAGTTCGTTTATGTTCGTTTATTTAGGGACTAAACGAACATGAACAAAAAATTCGTGTTCGTTTAATTAAACGAACAAACATGAACACATACTTTATTCGTTCGTTTACGTTCATGAACGTTCTTTTATGTTCGTTCATTTACGTTCGTTTATGTTTGTTCGTTTATGTTCGTTTATTTATATATATTAACATATTAATAAAAGGGTATTATGTGTTAACATTTGAAACATAAGTGTATTAAGTTATACTAGAAACCTATAAGTTTAGTGAGATTTTCATTAATACACCTAAAAATTCTAAAATGATCATTTAAGGTTTTTTTTGTTCAATTTTGTTTGTTTATTATGGTTCATTTATGTTCGACTGTTATTGTTCATTTGTGTTCGTTTATGTTCAGGAACTGTTCATTTAGTTTCTTAACGAACAAACATGAACGAACACGAATATTTTTATTTTCTTAGTGAACGAACATGAACAAAAAATCGTGTTTGGTGATGCGTTCGTGTTTGGTAAAAGTTAAATGAACGAACACGAACATGCTGATATTCGTGTTCGTTCGGTTCATTTACAGTTGTTTATTAAATTCTATTATAAAATGTTATTCGATTTCCATGGGATTATATGCAAGTAAAAATAATCAAAATCATTGATTAAAATAATTTTAAACGTTATCCTATAAAATTATGAAATAATAAGATATTCTTCGAGTAAAAGTGAAACGGTGGGCCCAATATGCCCAATAAAATATCCCACAAACTTGAAACTTCTTACCATATATCGTGCCGTACATAACAAACCATTTGCCGCATAATCAACGGCCATTGCCCACCGTTAACCATAAACCCGTAAAATATCTGTCAATCTACCAATCATCATCATCATCCAACGGCCAGAATCACACCTTCACCATGAAAAAACTGACCACCAGTTACTTTAACATTTTCAAACATTTGAGAACAAGTCATTAAAAAATATCTCAATCCTTATCCAAACACACTTCATTATTAATATCATAAGAACACCATCACTGATAAGAAACTACTTAAAATCACACATTAAATTTTCACCGGAGATGATGATGATAAGATCGGTACCACTACCATTTCAACCTCCGTCCGTACACTCTCCGGCGATAGCTCCGGCGACGACGATCTGCTGTTCTTCCAGAAACAATGCGTATATACCGAAACTTGAACCGTTTAGCCGGAGCAAGCTTGATAGAATCGTCAAGGATCCACCGTTGATTCAGAAATCAGAAAATGATTTAGCAGGTGATCTATCTAATTCTAATCACCTTACTAATTGTAGATGATGATAATCAATCGTGAACAATGATAATGTGTTCGTTCTCGCTGATTAAGCTTAAGAACTACCGGATCCGATAGATCAGCTTCGTTTTTAATGATTTAAGTTTTTCAACCTGACTACTGTTCTAGCTATCGATATTCAACCCTGAACTGTGAACAAGTATGTTTATATTCTCTGATTAAGCTTAAAAGCTACCCGAGCTAATAGATATCGTTACTTTCTAATGATTTTAAGCTTTTTAATCAGATTACTGTTCTAGCTATCGATGTTCAACGGTGAACAAGCATCATGTGTTCATTCTCGCTGATTAAGCCTAAAAATGATCGGATCCAATAGATCAGCTTCGTTTCTAATGATTTAGGTTTTTTTCTAATCAGATTACTGTTCAACGCTGGAAGGAGATCCGTCGTATAGCTGCTGGAGAGCCTATTTCGAGCTCAAAGACCTCGAGGTAAACTTAACATCATCATATTACTAGATCATACACCGTATAACTTCAACTTAATTATCATAATCGCTTCAATTCTAGTAGTAATTCGTTTCCGATTTCAATTATTCACACGCAGAAAGAAGCTCCAAAGGAGGAGGTGGAGAGAGTGATACTGGAATCAGGAGGTGTGAAATCATTGATCGGATGTCTACACGGGATATCGGAGATCCACAAGGCAAAAAAGCAACTACAAAACGGATCAAAGGCGTATGACGTGAGATCGAATATTCCGGCGATTGAGGCCGGAAGATCGTGTCCGGTGCCGGACGGATTACCGAAGAGCCGTGAGGAGATGGAGGAAGAAGAGAAGGCGAAGATGCCGGACTCTGCGTTCACCAGATTGCTTCGGTCGAAAGGAAGGTTTCCAGCATGGTATTCCCCTGCTCCTGATCATGAAACGTAAGGATTTCAAGTTTCAACATCTTTTGGTTAGTGTTTAGTTAAAATTATATATTAGATTTGCTTGTGATTATGGTGAGTTTTGATTTGGTATGTATGTATGTATATATATATCTTGTTGCAAGTTTTGTTTAATATATATATATCTGCGTTCTCTGTAGTATATGTATATATACACTATTCATCTATATGTCATGAGTGGTGTCAGGAGTGGGAGACGGAGAATATGTTACTATTTATTTTTATATTTGGTAAAATTCTGTTTATTTTTATTATTTTTAATATTTGTTGGAAGTGGCTGTGAGTAGAGAAAAGAGAAAATGTAATTATAAAGATATAAAAATATTATTTGATTGAAAAAAAGAGGAAAAATAATAATTTTGAATGTAATTATAGAGATAACGATAAATAGTGATTCCTCTATGTCATCTAATTATGTATTTGTGAGGATATCATCCAATCTTTTATTTGTTGAGGATGATTACCAATATCTATGCTATGATGTAAAACACCGTTAACCTTAGACATGTATCTCTTGGTTAGGAGCTCTTTTATGTTCTCGTCCTTGACGGTTTTTCTTTCTTGTTATATAAAGGGGCAGATGTCTGTGATGTCTGAAATTGTTTAGGGTTCAATTCTTGTCGTAAACAAAGGGTGTTAGATCTACAAGTATGCAACAAAGATGTGAAGCTAGAAAGCAAACAACAAAGTTTTATATACATCTACAACATGCAAGAAACCTTTATATACATCTACAACAGCATATGAATAAATAAGATAACAAGCATCTAACCTAACCTCACCAGCAACTAACTTTCACATTTCAAGAAATCTTGAATTTGATGTCGTTTGATTGAGCTTCATCGATCCAAAACTCAAATGAAAAGAATCCAACTGTCCATTCATCGATCTTGATCTAAAAATGGTGACTCAAGCTCACAGAGTTGCATTTGATACCTATCTTTAATCGAATGATCGTATTCTGCCAGTTCCTCATTGTTTTGTGATCACCATGTTCGATACAAAAAGAGTTATGTTCACCTTGTACAGCAGATCTCTTGGAACAGTCCCCAATACTTAGTTGTAAGGTTGATTCTGTTTCAAGAAAGCCATCATTCTAGATGAACCACAATGTCTTCGGGTTGTTTGCGTGTTGTTAAAGAGGATTTCTCCTGTTAGACGAGCGTAAGTTTGCAACTTCTTCTCTGACTCGGGTAACTATTGCTTCTGCTTTTCTTAGCTTATGACTGATTTCATCATTTTGAGCCTT
The DNA here is from genome assembly GCA_018326465.1 of Flaveria floridana. Classification (NCBI taxonomy): domain Eukaryota; kingdom Viridiplantae; phylum Streptophyta; class Magnoliopsida; order Asterales; family Asteraceae; genus Flaveria; species Flaveria floridana. Next base: position 3,785 of record BJCO01737206.1, read on the forward strand.
TAAAACGTTGTTTTCCTCCTGTTTTATAGAATGATCAACATCAACCTTTATTTTAGTAAATCTATGATTTTAGCGAATTTCTAAAGGTAAACAAAAAAATCTGACCTTTATTTTCGTGAGTTGATGCAAGCGTTGTTGGAGATCTTGTTGTCCTAATAATTTCTTTACTTGATCTTCGAGTTCAATCACTTTTATCTTGTAATCAGCATTTTCAGTCTACAAAGTTCAAAATTTTGTTACCCAAAACCCAAATGATGAATCGAGTCACACGTGAATGAAGCAACTTCTTTTCGGTGTACAAAGGTTTAAAGTTTTTTGTAAGTGAAATGTACACAAAACTTAATAGCAAATAAACGAAAGACCAAAAACACTTCTATGGACTTTGGCTAAACTTTAAAGTCATATTTTATTTTAAATGACCTTTTTCTGTATGATTAAATGTCTAATCTTATAAAAACTAAAAGAATTGGTCCTTTTTACACAAATAAGTCCCTAAATTGTATAAAAAGAATCCTTTCCTATAATTTTTATATGTTTGTGTACTTAATCATACAAAATAATGTCCACTAACCTTGAAAGTTTCATTTTCAGTAATGAGCAACTGCTTTTGCTGATGAATTTTCTGAACCTTTTGTTCTAGCTCCTCTCTCTTCAACCGTTGACTCTCCGCATCTCCTTTGATCAGGTCAACCTTAAAGATTCAACAAAGAGAACACCATTTGTCAAGTTAGAAAGATAATGTTGAGTTTTAAAAGTTAAGATATTTCATAACGCCAAAAATACCTGATTTTCTAGTAAATTCACGGTAGATTCTAACTCTTCCACTGACTTCTCATAAAGTTTCAACTTCTCTTCATCGTAATTTTTACCGGTTTCACAAGCCTGTTTTTATCAGTTTGCAGAAAATGTTAATAAAATATAGTCGTTAAGTTTTTGCTAATTAAAGGAAAAATAAAACTTACCATCTGCAAAGCACCAATCTCCGCATCTTTTTCTAGCAAGATCAAATCTTTTAAGTGCAGGTCTACATGGGACATAACTATCTCTTCTTTAAACTTCTCAAAAACCGAATAAATACTAACTTTCTCCTTCTCAAGATCATTATTATCTGAAGCCGCTTGTTCTAGTCCTGACAATATGATATATAGCTCAAGTTCTTTTGCATTAATCACTTGGTTTTGATGGCAGATTTCAATTTCCATTGCTTTGTTTTCTGTCACCAGCTTGTTGATCATTGAATCTGCTTCTTGTACTTTAACCTTTGCATCAGTTAGCTCAACCTCATATCGCTATGCATTAATTAAAATAAAACAAAGTTAGAAACTAAAAACTCAAAGTTTCAACTTCTCTTCATCATAATGCTTATTGGTTTCACACACCTTTCCAATTTGCAGAAAATATTAATAAAAAAGTCATTAAGTTTTTGCTAATTAAAGAAAAAACTTACCATTTGCAAAGCACCAACATCTGCATCTTTTTCTAGCAAGATCAAATCTTTAAAGTGCAGATCTGCATGGGAAATTATAATCTCTTCCTTCAATTTCTCAAATACTGAATAAATATTAACTTTCTCCTTCTCAAGATCATTATGATCTGAAGCCACTTGTTCTAGTCCTGACAATATGACGTATAACTCAATTTCTTGTGCACTATTAACTTGGTTTTGATGGCTGATTTCAATTTCCATTGCTTCATTTTCTGTCACCAGCTTGTTGATCATTGAATCTGCTTCTTGTATTCTTACCTTTGCAGCTGTAAGCTCAACCTCATATAGCTATGCAATGATTAGAATAAAAGCAAGTTAGAAGATAAATGTGTAGCAATGGAATGATGACTATATACCGGTTTTCCAGTGGAATAATCTTCAAAACCCTAAACCCTTTAAAAAATTATAGCTTCAATGAAAAAAATATGATTTAAAAAATAACTATTTTGTTATCATCAAAGTGGTCTTCAGATATAACTCGAGACTTGTGTTCAAAATACCAAATGGTCTCTTATAGAATCTTGATGGATGATTTTAACCCCTTTAGCTTACTAATTTAATATCTAAAGGGTGTTCCTACATATTTCATTATGCAATAACAAGATTATTGTTAGTTGGAGAAATGTTACGATATGAGTAATCTGGTTTTTACTATTATCCGTGTTCGGGTATTAATCAATAACTGAGTATGGTATTATTATATTTATGACTAGCTACTTGTGTTAACTAAGAAATGACTCCTCCTATAGCAACCCGATGCAAGAATTTACCCCTCCAAACCAACCATATAGAGTCTGGTTATTTCCTACATACTCCATCCATACCAAAATTATTGTTCACGAAGGGATAAAAAAGACAATAAAATACATGTTCATAATGGATCCGGATTTTAATTAGCAGAATTCCAGTTTTACCCTTACGTGTTTAAGATGTCAATTGACTTGGAAACTTGTAAGATTTAAAAAAAGATTAATTGAGTGTAAAAATGGAACTAATAAATAATAGCTATTGGATTTTGAAAGGAGACAGTTATTCTGGGTCAAAAATGTGGACAATAAAGAAGAAATCATACCTGTTTTGTTTTAACAAACTCAACATGGAGGTCATCTCTTTCACCAGTAACACTTTCCAAATCTCCCTTCAAAGTTTCAATCAGTCTGTTTCCATCAAAAGCAGTTTTGAATTCAATGATTTCCATGGCCTTCTTTGTTTCTGCCAATTGCTCCTCGGCTGACCTTTTTGCTTTTAAGGCATCTTTAACATTTTCAGTCAGCTGAACTTCAAGAACCAGGCTTTTTACAATGTTTTCATAGTGTTTGCATTCTAAAGATTCAAAACAAGCTTCAAATTCTTCAATTTCATCTTTCTGTCTTTTTATAATCATCAAAAGTTTTTCATTCTCCTCCTTATGTAAGCTTAATTCTGCTCTTTTATTTTCCAGTTCTTGTTGAAGTTTAAGATCTTTGTCCTGCATCTCAACTTCTTTTTGCAAAAGACAAGTTTCGATATCTTTTTCCAGTAAGATAAAATTATTAAAGTGCAAATCCACATAGGAAATGATTATCTCTTCCTTGAACTTCTCTAAAGCTTCAGACATAGTAATTCTGTCTTTTTCAAGATCATTAGTTTCTGAAGCCACTTGTTCTAGTTTTGAAGACATCATAAATAACTCGATATCTTTTGCAGACAATTCCATCACTAGTTTCTCTTCCAAGCATCTCAACTCTTCATCTTTCTCATTAATCGTTTGCATGATTCTCTTCATTTCCATGGCATCTATTTTAAGCTGCTTTTCAAGAACGGAACAGCTATTCTTTAATATTTCCCTCTCATTTATGAAATTATTTTCGTTTCTCTTCAGCTCGTTGATCTCAATCTTCAATGCTTCAATTTCATTCACCAGGTTGTTGGTCATAAAGTCTGCTTCTTTAATCTTCTGTTTTGTTTCTTCAAATTTATGAAGATGGCAACATGATTCCAATGCTTGTTGTGTTGTGTTTTTCATTGCATCCATAAGTTCAATCTCATATAGCTATGCAAGTAAAGAACAAAGTTAGAGAAAATAAATGAGTGATAAGTAGATGTATTGGAAGCACACCCAATACAATTGGTTGGAAATTCAAGCAGTCATGAACTACTCTTTAAACAGGAAAATAAAATAGAAGAATTGAATTCACCTTTCTTTGCTCTTCCATCTGAATTATAATGGAATTTTTCTCATTTAACTCTGACAATAATTTATCGATTTCTTCATCTTTTTTGATGCAATCTTTTTGATGTGCTTCTGACATTACCAAAATTGCCCCTCTTAATGACCTCAACATCGACTCCATATCATTTCCTCTTATTTTTGCATCCTCCAAACATGTGTTAAGTTCATCTATCCTCAATTCTTTTTCACAGATTTTTCTTGCAATAATTTGTAAATTCTCACAAACCCGTGTTTGTTTTCCATGACCAATGAAGTTCGAGGCATCTTCAAGTGCATTATGCCCCACGGTAAGAACCTCTTCAATCTTTTTGGTCAAAATGTCAAAGTCCTCTGATAAACCATTAAAGTTTCTGTCTTTCTCTTCACACTTCTCTCTTAGAAGAGTCGACTCTTGTTGGGCCTCTTTTTCTTTCAAAATACTTTTATCATATGCTTTTGTTATTAATGAAAACTTTTCTTCTGTTTCCCTATGCATTAATCTTTCTTCCTTGAGAATAATCTTGAGAAAGTCCAACTCCAATTGTAAACCAACTAGTTCTTCAGAGTATTTACTAAAAATTTCATCTTTCTCTTCACACTTCTCTCTTAGAAGAGTCGATTCTTGTTGGGTCTCTTTTTCTTTCGAGATACTTTTTTCATATGCTTTTGTTACTAATGAAAGCTTTTCTTCTGTTTCCCTTTGTATTAATCTTTCTTCCTTGAGAATAATCTTGAGAAAGTCTAGCTCCAATTGTAAACCAGTTATTTCTTCAGGGCACTTTTTAAAAAATTCATCTTTTTCTTGAGATGTATGAGATGACTGATCTTCAATTAAAGAAGATTCCATTATAGATTCCTGAAAAGGAATCAAAATGTTAATGTTCTGAAAGATTGACGTTACCTTTATGACCTCAATGCCACCATTCAAATAAACTAACAAGTAGCCGCATATTACCTTTATGACCTCACTGCCAGCATCTTGATCATTCAGTGGAGATTTTTGCACTTTTAATAAAGCATTTAGATCGGAAATTTCCCTGTAGAAAATGAAGAACCTTGTATAAACAAGACAAAAATATATATATATAAACAAGACAAACATTGGTATAAGTTTCAACCGGAGCAGATCATGTTACCTGCAGAGTTTTGTATTTTTCTCTATGCAAGAATTCAGGTTATCCCTGCACTTCTCTAACTCTTCCTGACTTTTTATTAGCTGAAAAGTAAATTAAAATACAAAGTCAAACAGAAGTATAAACTCATGAGAGAGATTTATTATCGGGATATTGTATGTGGAGGCCACCCAAGTATTCAATATTTTACATTAAGGTCACCCATAGATTGAAACTCCTCTATAGTTTATAGATCATCCAAGTATGTAATCTGAATTCTGAATTCATTTATATCAATTGCAGCCATAAACATTTCAGATGGCAAATATAAAATGTACATTTTGGAAAGACATAATTACATTCAATGAGTTGTCAACATGCCATATGTTAAAAAGTAATTTAATTTCAAATGGTTTAAGGGCATCATCATAGTTAACCATGTTCGGCTAAAAACATGTCAGTAAATGAGGTGTCAGCATCTTATAGTTTAAGATCGCAGAATTATGTTTCAAAACATGTCGGCTTGATGAGGTGTCAACGTGTTATAGTTTAAGGTCGGCGTAGATATTAAAAGAATTAAGGCTGTTTTCGTCATTGGGCATGTTTTTGTGGATATACATATAGAAAAGGTTGACTACTCTGGCAGCTTGCACATACATTATTCTCATTGTATTTAAAGAAGAAAACACAACCTCAGATTGAAGAGCGTCAATTACTTTTTTGTCTTCTGCAGCTTCCTGTTGTCATTTGCCAAGATATTACTAAGTTTTTATAAAATGGTTGGTAAATATGAGAAGTGAATTCATAACAATTATCAAAGATTACCTTTTCTGTACTCAGATTCATATGATTACTTTCATCAAGAAAGAGAGCCAGCTGTCACAAAAATAAAATTAAAACTTACTTCCAAATAGAAAAGAAAATGCTGAAATCTTTTAGTGTGCTAGAGAAATAACATAGATAGTACCTGATCCCGCAATTCAGACACCTCGGCCAACAGCATTTCTCTCTCCCCTTCTTCATAGAAATCTTGAAATCTAAAATAACATGAAATATTGTTAAACAATCTTGGGGAATTATGCACAAAATAGAAGTCAAATAAGATGTCACATCAACAATTTTATAGAAAGAAACTGCTATCGGTTGAACCTGTTATTTGTTTGCTACAATATGTAAAATAATGTAACTTAGTAGCTAGTGGCCAAAAAGTGTAAATTGGCGGTTAAATCTGGAAAAAAGTACTGAATCTACCTTTTAAGTTGTTCAAGAAGCCGAATATTTTCAACAGCAAATCGTGTTACTTCAGGATTCCTCTCAAATTTTGCACGAAGAAGCTTAATTTCTTCAGTGAGAGTGTTGTTTTCTTCTATAAGAAAAGAATCTGCAGATATTAATCCAGAAAAAACAGACTCCATTTTCTGAATTTTGTCTTCCCGAAACTTTAGCATCATCTTTGTGCATCTATTTTCTTCCTCCCTTTGACGAACCAAACAGTTTAGCTGTTCAATTTCTGCTTCAAGCTGTTTAATACAGTTTTCTGTTGATTTTTCTCTCCTTAAGGCTCCATTTAATGAACTCTCCAAAGATTTCAACTAAAATAATAGAAATGAATAAATAAGGCATTACACTAACCAAACAAAAAAGGTAACAGATAACCACCAGACTGCTACTCTGCTAGTATATACCTGGTTACTTGAAATCCTTAGAATTTTGTCATCATCTTCAGTTGAACTTGCATTGCTACAATTCTCATCTTTAGAACTAAATGTTAGAGACCTGAATGTATTCTGGCGTTTAAGGATAGCAAGTTCCTCCTAAACAGATTAAAAAACTGTACATCAGATCTCTTTTTATTATTACTATTAGCTTTTTTGTTTCTTTTTGTGATTTGTGAAGATTTACCTTAAGAAGCCGTATCTGATGTTGAAGTGCCGCTACATCTCCTGATGCATCTTCATTTATCACAGCCTTTGAAATGGCAACAAAACAGATAATTATAAGTTATATAACATATAAAAGATTTAAAACATGTACAAAATTCCTTACATTGTTTTGAATAAGCTTTGCGCGTTGAGCAAATTTTAAGGTGTTCAAGGTCTCAGTAGCAGAACTGGAAACAGAAAGCAGTGTTAAATAAAGTTAATGACTAAACTGCTTCTTCACATAAGTTCCAAACTTCCAATACATAAAGTTTACCTTATTGAAGGGCTAACATTAGCGATTATCATTGTTTTCGAGTTTCCACCCAATGAATCCTGCCACATGCATTTGTAGCAGTAAATCAAAAGTATAAAGTTTTTATGAACTAAATTAGAAAAAATGTTAAGCACCTGAAGAAGAAAAGTGAGTCTGGAATCTCGATAGGGAACATGTCTTGTTCTCGAATTAGCGCCATCAACTAGAACCATTATTACATGACTATACAAAATAATTTTTGCACTAAGATGATTATCAAAATGAAATTTAAAAGTAAATTGCATAATAAGGTTACTGATATTGATCTGATCTTTGTTTCAGGTTATTCTGTTTGCACTCACAAAGAGGCTTAAATTCCTTTTAAAAAAATGTCATTGTAGTTGATCATTAACTGGATTCCAGGTGACATGTCAACACCATATGAGCGAGAAAATGGTCAACATGGTGATAGTTATCATCTTATCGACATGTCAGCTGCTATGTCATCATCTTGAACAGGTTCAAATTTTAAAAAAGGCCATTTAGGTGATCAATTTCCAGGTGCCATGTCAGCACCAGGAACAAAAAAATACATGGTCAAAGTTACTAACAAATCAACTGCCGCATCTCATTATAACCAAGTTCAAATTTTTTTAATTAGTATGATCTTCTAAGTTAACCGGTCCAGGAGCCATTTCAGCACCACATGAGTGAGAGAAAATAAAGTCAACATGGTCAAAGCTACAGACTACTCAACTAAACAGCTGCAAATTATCATTTTGCAGTGTTGTAAAAATCGCCGCCTAGCACCGATTAATCCCCGATTAATCGCTAATCGGTCATCCACCGATTCGATTTTAGCTAATCGCCTAGTTAATCAGTCAAAGGTCAAAATCAGTCAAAATCGGCCAGAAATCAAAGAAAATTGGTCAAAACTAGTCAAATTTTATCACATTTGGTCAAAATCAGCTAAAATTTAGAGAAAATCAATCAAAATATAATACAAATCAGTCGGATATAAAAAATTATATGTATAATTTTGAAAAATATTGTATATATATTTATAAATTTGTAAATTAACATATAAAATCCCAATCCGATTAATTTCGATTAATCCCTATTAATCCCGATTAATCCCTAGTCCCTACCCCACCGCCCGACTAGCGACTAGCGATTTTTACAACCATGCCCGTAACTATTTTGTTTGCAACTTTTATCAGTTGTCTTCTTTACTTCTCTTTTTTCATCTATATTTCCATAACTTGTCCACCATCATTCGTTCCTGCTTGCCATACTGTCTTTTCTGTTGATTTGCAATAAAAAGTCAGATGTGATCGTATGATAATCTTGGTGTCAAATACTCTCTTTGAATAATTAGTTTTATACTAGCTGCAACAAGGCTGATTATCCAAAGACGATATGGAATTGCCAATGAATTCTGTAAACCCAATTTGACACGATGATTCGGTCTCTACTATGTCCAAAATCTTCATTACTCACAAAT
>BJCO01737207.1:0-17842 GCA_018326465.1 Flaveria floridana
ACACACACACACACACACGGAGTGGTGAGGTTCATTACGGAACATAATGATTGAGAGAACTATAAGAACACATAACCTTGCATAATTTTTTGATCAGTGGTTCATATTTTTCTTATTTTTATACTTCTTACATAAAAATATGTATGTTTACATGAAACTGATTTCTTCATATGCTTTTAAATGTTTATTTTTATCTACACACGTGCATGTTATGTGTAGGTAACTTAGCGTGCACTGCACATAAGTTGCACAAGTGTAGGTTATGTATATAAACAAAATCTAAACAAAATCATATTTTGTTTATATAAACAAAATATAAACAAAATCTATTTATCTATATATTTTTTTGAATTTCATGAGAGAAGAATAAACCATGTTATCATTTTCTTTTATTTTAAAATTTTGTAAGATTGAAAAAACTTCAATTGAACTCATTCTACTGACGTTAGATCCGCTCGTGGTACTTTGCCATCTTAGCCTTTAGGGTTTAGCATTAGGGGGGAGATTAACAAACCATTATTAACTATTTAATATTTGTTTATTCAACCAATGTAATACATGAGTTTCTATAACCAGTCTTGGAAAGAGGTGGCTGTATATAGTCGAAGGTAAGGGCGAAGGGGATTGACATTATTGGAAAAAAAGTAATTAAAATGCATAACATTCACCTGGAGCGTTTCTTACATTAGCATATCATGTCTAAACTTTCTTAGACCCTTTATCTTGTTCCATTTCTTTGACCTATCAATCAAAGAAGCAAATGTGTGACCTAGTTTTTGAAAATCATGACTCAGACTGGATTAATTTCTCCATCAATCACTGGGTTTAGTGACTAGTGTTGATCTGCATTTACTAGTAGGTAATATGTGATAGATGAATGATGAATCTTTTAATTGTCAATGAAGTGCCATACTTCTTATACAATTTAAAAGAAGCCATTTCCATTCTTCTAATGTATTTATGATGCAGGCTCTTTTCATAAAAGACATGCGAGGAAGGAAAATGAAGGTGTGTATACATGCCACAAATGCCATGTTGGTGACACCGTGAAGGCTGTGGGCTCCAAGAAGGGGAAATTACGTTCTCGTAAGACCAAAAAAGTAACAAAAAAGGGTGGTAAAGGAAAGCAATTGTTGAAACCGCAGGCGAAGAGTAAAGGTTTTGCTGTACCTCTAAGACGATCTGCTCGCACTGCTAAAATTGTAAAACTGCAAAGTAAAAATAAGCCAGTGAAGAAGAAAAAGAAGCAATCTAAATATGGTTGCAGTAAAAAGAAGTTGAAGTCTGCGAATGAAATGGAAAAACCGAAAGGTAAACGTGGACGACCACGAAAAATCAACAAGCAAAGTTTTCAAAAGAAGAGATCACCTTTGGTGAACTCTACATATTGGGTAAATGGTCTCCTATTATCCAGAAAGTGTGATGATGAACGAGCTACAGATTTTAGGTCCAAGAATTATATTCAACGGTTGGATTCCATCCCTGATGAACCTCCTAAGTGTTCTCTTTGTCATGAATCAGATTTCAAATCATCATTGAATTATATTAGTTGCGACATCTGCAAAGGTATTATCTTCTTGTTTGCTATTATGTAGATATAGTGAATATGGGATGGGACAGGTTGGAATGAATTGAAGAACTTTTTGTCCAAATCTTGTATTCGTCATTCATATGATTACAAAATCTTTTGTGCAGCTGTGGACCTGCATATCTTTTGAGAAATTGGGCTTTAATACCGGCTCACCAGTTAGAAATAAAACATAACCCAGATCGAATGGGCAGTAATTGCCACCTCTAATGGGGCACTATGTAAATGTACTTCATATCTAAGGTTTCTGATTATTTTTTGAATTTCTTTCAGACTGGTTCCATGGAGATGCTTTTGGGCTTAAAGATGAACACATAGGGGTTGTAATTGGCTTCAAGTGCCATAAGTGTCGTGAGAGGCCCTCGCCCGTCTGCCCCCAGTTAAATACCATACTCGCTGAACCAAAATTCGATAAACAGAAAAACAATAAAGGAACTCAGTGTGCTGCTGATGATGTATCAAGTGCAACTGTACTTTTGGAGCAGAAACCTGTTGACACTCTTGAAGAACAACAGAAAGACTTGTTGAATGGTGGGGCTTCTCCTGACGCAGAACCCGTGTCTGGTTCTGAAGACGACCTTGCACAAAACAGGCCTCATTTAGGGCCAACAGATGCATTGCCATTGATTGAAACGGAAAAAGGAAGTTCTTTAACACACAGTGAATCTTGTGTGGTGGTTGCAGAAAATGGTTCTTTGAATGTGAATACAGGTCTTGTTGATTGATTGGAACTGCAGAGAAGTTGTGTTGAGTTAGTCGATTAACGAGTTTAGTCTATCGATTAGATTAGTTAGCATTTAACATGGAACCCATATGCTGCTAACGAAATGATGCTGACTGCTATGGGTTGATTTATCCTTGCTATTCTTACATTGAGTTTTTAGAAAACACCAAATGATCAAAACAATCAGAATGGTTTTTAGATGGGCACCATGGTCATCTGCATTTTACTCCGTTACAGATTACAGTTCTTTACTTGGTTGTCTTTTTCTTTTTTATTTTTCTAATGTGCAGTGCATATTCCCCATTCTTTGCATCCCTTATAATTCATGGCCAAAGGTAATCCAACGGGTTGGGTCACTTTTAAGTGATCAAAACAGTTGTCTGGTTCACTTTAGACACTTTTGGTCCCCAGCATCTGCATATTTTCTAAATATTGTGTGTCACCATCCTTTAAATTATGTTTTTAGTAATAACAAAAAATGATATAGATAGTTATATATTATTGAGCAACTAGACTAAAGACCCGTGTAATACATGGGTTCAATCAGTATAATTAAAAAGGTTTGTAAGTTGTAATAATGTTGTTAATACTTTGTATATTGATTTTTATGTTTAATTTTTTAAAATGATCTATATTTAATATTAGTAGATTTTCTTTATCAATGCTTATAAGTTTAAATAGTGTATTATATAAAATAAAACGAACTTATAAATAAGAACTTTAGGTTATACTATATTGAACATGAAAATCTATAAACATCTGAAAACATTTTTGTATACAAAATTTGATGTTCTGTTTATAACTTTATCGACATTGTCTAATATTAATAATTTTAATTCATGTATAGTTGTAAGTTGTAACTCAAGATAATGTAACATAGAGTTAACCATGTGCAAACACTGTTTGTTTAAAAAACAACCAACTTTAAACAATAAATTAATTACGAAATATCTGTAACAAAAATTTATAGAATTTGGACGAAATTAATTATATTTTAGAATTGTTTTCTAACTAAATTTAATAAAACTATCAAAATAAGAATAAATGAAGTTATTTATTTAAATACTGAGCTACATGATATGACAAAAAGTACTATGTGATGAAGGTATGAAGAAAGTTTAGAATGTACAACAAAAGGTAATGTATCAATCTCATTATTCTTTTATTATATATTATAGACAAATATATAAACTTTCATTTTTTCTTAGTTTATTCCTTAAATTATGTTGACTTTTATGAGGATGCGTAAAAGACGTAGTCTGAAACATCAACCTTGTGGTAAACACCATTCAAAATTCAAATCTAGATGTGAAAACATTGTATGAATGTAAATCTAAAACTATAACATTGAATTGAAAAATATAGTACAACATAATTTCAAACATATTTGAAAATGTTAGAAGTGAATGTCATATATATAACATAGTTATTGCTTGATATTAGTTTTCTTTCTTCACTCAGAATGTTATATAACACACCATATTAGTACAAACTAAGTGTAAAATACACTTTGGTAATTATGTTTATATTGTAATATGTAATCAAAAAGTATATTTATAACATATTAACTTTCACATGACTACTTGTAACATGTTTTATCTTTCCTTTCTTGAAAATAAACATGCACAAGCAATTATCGATTCATCACACCTTCACTTGTATATTGTTGGATCAGATCATATGAGGCTGGTGCAATCAAAATAACACTTATAAGATTTTAATGTACAACTAAAGGGGTCTTCTGAAGACAAAACTACTCTTTCGCAGACAAGTCAAAGATCTTCCGAAGCAAAAATATGAAGAAATTTCAAAGGTAGAACTCAGTCTTTCGAGACTAAATAGTTCTCCTTCCGAAGTATACAAACTTAGAAGATTCAAAACAAAGCCTTTCGAAGAATAGAATCATGAAGACTTGCAGAAGACTCGGAAGAAGTTGATTCTTCCAAAGTATAAATGGCCTCGAAAGAACTTATTCTTCTGAAGTCATTTAGCTTCAGAAGAACCAACTATGAACCAGTGGACATAAGTATGGTTTGTCTGACATCCACTGTAACTTTTGATATACTGCATGGCGCTTTCCCATGCCGATGTAGTTGGCCATACTTTAATCCACTGTTCACCCATTCTCAGTTAGTACAGTTGCCATTCTTAGTTGGTGACAAAAGGTAAGTCATGCACTTGTCATGACTACCTAATCTAAGATAATATTTTATCTTATATGCTTTACTTCTAGCAATGTAATATTTATCTAGTTGTAAATTCCAACTGGTTATCTAAGTACAATCAGCTATAGATAGTAGTATATATAGTTTCTTATTGTAACTCTGTAACCATGCTTGTAAGAGTCTTGTAATACTGAGTTGAGAATTAATATATACAAGTATCTTGAAAAACCTATCCTTGTGTTCATTGTGTTTTCATTAACTTATTATATTACTTGTGAACTTAGTTAGAGATTCTGCTTCATCACACTAAGTGAGATAAGTGAGTTTGTAAGATAAACTTATGTCATGAGACCAACACAATCCTTCAATTGGTATCAAAGCTTTTCAGGCTCTTGATTGTGAGATCTAACCATCTCAAATCACCCTTGTTTCTTCGCACTTATTCACTTCACTCAAATGGCCCTTAACCAGAACTTTTCTGATTCTGAGATGGGAACCATGACCAAGGCCTCTATCATCACTCCTAATGATTTTAGAGCCTGGTGCAAATGTATTGAAGGCTTTATCAAGTATCAAGACAGCCGCATGTGGTGATCAGTTACTCGTGGTCCTTACAAACAAAAGGTGGAATACCCAGCTGGTAATGGTGCCATTATAGAGAAGGTCTTTGAAGACTACTCTGACGAAGACTTCAAGAAGATGAACATCAACAACAAAGCTATGACTCTATTGCTTACAACTATATCAAACTCCATACTGGTAGGCTTTCAGTAATGTGAGACTGCCAAAGAACTATTTGATGCTTTGACTTGATATACTCTGGTTCTACTTAAGGAGTCCAAGAAAGATGTGCTGAAGCAGAAGTTGAGAACTTCAAATACATTATTGGTAAGACCTTGAGCCAACAATACATCAGGTACATGGACTTGATCACCTCTCATAGTCTCTAGGAGTGGTTCTTGAGAAAAGAGACATAGTGAGAAAATTTATGAGTGCGCTTCCTAATAAGTGGACTTTTTACTGTGTCTTAATTAAGAGAATTGAGAATCTCAACACTCCAACTATGACTAAACTATACGAAATTCTTGATGGATACCGTATAGAGATGGAAACTCAGAAAGGCCATCAGATGAACAGACACTCAAACCTTCTAGTCAACAATGCTCTACATGTAGCTGAAGGTTCAAGAACTCCCTAGCCATAGTTGTATCTAAACTACCCCAGGCAGATATCATCCTCTTTTGGACCTTATATCACATTTCCTAAGACCCAGGTCTCAACAGACTTAACAAAATCCTTCCCAGGATAGTTGTGCTTTTGTTTCAGGGAATTTGCGCTCTGGAGATTTTCAATTTTGTTTTGATGATCTCGAGTGTTTCAGCCCAAATGATGGGAGTACATGGACATTGTCCAGCAGATGGCTCTCCTGACCTACAGAGCAAAGAAGTTCTTCAAGAGAACTAGAAGACAATTTCCTCAAAACCCAACCAACAACAAATTTGGGTTTAAAAAGTCAAAGGACAAGTGCTAAAAATGCAATCAACTTGGTCACTTTGCAAGGGAATGAAAGACTCCTAGATCTAATCCTGGAGGAACTCAAGCCTCCTAACATCTTGCTACCTTAAAAGATGCAGCCAAACCCACTGAATAACAGACTGCAGCTGCTTCTCAAGAAGTTGATTAGAGCTTTATGGTGCAAGATGTCACTCCTACTCAAGCTCTCATGGCTGGAACTGAAGACAGTAAGTATATGAACATCTTGTACTCCAGCTTGTATTGCTATGGTCAAATTGTATCAGGACTATAACATGGAAATTAAATATGATATTGAGTCCTTAAACATATTAAAATACGATTTTAAGAGAGTAGAATCTGACTACAATCTTATAATTGAAGAGTTAGAAAATACTGTATCCTCTTTAAAATATGAACATTCAAACTACAGGGCTTAAATAAAAGATTTAATTTCCAAGTTGACTGAGGCTCAAACCCAGCTAGTAATAGCTAAGGCTAAAGCAAAGAAGTATGCCATTGAAGAGCATAACTTCAATAACATCATTTTATCATCCTCCCACTCAAAGTGGCGTTATCAAAACAAAAGTGGGTTGGGAACCAATGAAATTGCTCCACCACACTCTTATGTGTCTATTCAACAACCAAGATGTGGTACTAAGAAGTAAGAGGTTCCAACTGCTGACCCACTACACAATGAGGAGAAGAATGACGCAATAATGGCAACCACCACAGGAAAGGATAAGTTAGAAAACCTCATCCTCACCACCGATGATCAACCCCTAACCACCAAAGCTAGAAAGAACAAAATCGGGGTAGCAAAAAAAACTGCCAAGAAGGTGGTTGAGTCAAAATTGAAGATAGAGCCAAGGCAAAAGGGTGCATTCATCTCAGCTGGATTCCAAGTGTTTGAAAGTTCTAATTCAGGAAAAGAGTGTAGTACCAACACTCCCATCCAACTGAAGGATCAGAAGTTGAAGGGGAAGGATGTTGAAGAAGAAAAGAATTGCAAGAAACAACAGTCCTCATATCCCATCAAGAATAATGTTAAGTGCATAATCTGTGGTTTGCATAACCACATGGCTAAAGATTGTTACTACAATCCAGCAAGCACATATTATGCAACCAATGTTAAGAAAGAAGGAGTCAATGATGGTTTCACACTTGGACCTTACCATATGGTCCAAGTGTTAAGGAAAGGAAAGCTTGTTTCCGAAACCAAGTTGCTTTTGGAAGAAACTCATTTATCTGAAAGGAAAAGAGCTTCTTAAGACAAGCCAAAGAACAAACAAAAGAACAAAAAGAATCCTTTGAAACCTTCCGAAAAGAAGATTGCTTTAGAAGAAAAGGTGGTGACAACTTCTTCTGAGAAGAAATAAGTCTCGAAAGCAAGTCATGCTATTCAAGCCTCCTCAGGATTATATACAATGATCAACCATAGTATGGAATGAAAGATCAGAAAAGATGCTACAGCCCAAGCATTCTTCACAAATCATAGTTGAACCCCTATGCATACATTTTGGTTCAATTATCTCATCTATATTGGAAGATCCCAATACCAACAAGGCTTGAGTTTCTAATAGTAACTAATCATTTCACCTATGTGCAGGGACATCATCTACATGATAAGAATAGAAATGTGTGGATTGTGGATAGTGGATGCTCCAGGAACATGACAGGGAACAGATCTCTTCTACAATTGTTTGAACATTTTGATGGAGGTCCTGTTTAGTTTTGAGGTGAAGCCGGAGGATACATTTCTGGTAGAGGTAGTGTATCCAATGGTAAGTTAAAAGTTGACAAAGTAAACTTTGTCAAACAGCTTGAACACAATCTCTTTAGTGTTTCTCAATTCAATGATAAAAAGAAATAAATGCTTTTCATAGAACATAGTGCAGTATCCTCAAACTCGGGATGATAATTTCTTAGGAATTGGTGCTTCTTAGATCTCCCAGGAAAGGGGATATGTATAAGCTGGATATGAACAATGCTTCCCCACTAGGTGAAGTATCATGCTTTCTTTCCAAAGCTATTGGTGATGAGTCACCTCTTGGGCATAATAGAATGTGCCATGTTAATTTTAAAACCATGACAAACTGGTTAAAAATAATTTGATACATGGTGTGCCCAAAAAGGAGTTTTTAGTAAAGATAACTGTGTTGCTTGTCTGAAAGGGAAGCAACACAAGATGTCTTATAAATCCAAATAGGCTAACACCATCACCACCCCATTACACTTATTGCACATAGATCTTTTTTGTCTTACAAGTATAATGAGTATTGGAAGGAAATCATATTGCCTTGTGATTGTTGATATTTTACAAGATTTACATGGGTATTCTTTTTAAGAACTAAAGATGAAACTACTGAAACTTTAAAATTTTTTATTCTTAAAATTGAAAATCAAATTGATCACAAGGTAAAAATCATTTGAAGTAATCAACGGATTGAGTTTAAGATTCAAGTTCTTGACTCATTTTGTAACTAAAAAGGGATTGCTAGACAATATAGTGCTCCTAGAACTCCCGGCTGCAAGAACTATGTTAGCTGATTCAAAGCTACCTCTAACTTTCTGGGCAGGGGCAGTCAACACTGCATGTTATGTGCAGAACAGGGTTCTCATTATGAAGCCCCACTGAAAGACCCCTTATGAGTTATGAAACAAGAGGCCATCGTTCATTGGCTTTCTTAGGTCTTTTGGTAGTAGGTGTACCATACTTAACACAAAAGACAATTTAGCAAAATTTACTGAAAAGTCAGATGATCCTATCTTTGTTGGATATTCCTTAAGCTCTATTGCTTATAGAGTATATAACATCAAAAACCAAAAAATAAAAGAATCATCCAACATTATTGTCAATGAGCACACTCTTTGTGTTAAGGGAAATAGTCCTGATCATATCTTGAACTTAGAATTGTTTCCAAACTATTCTAAACCATTTTGTCATGAGTAGTTTTAATTTTAATTTTTATGGCAGGATCAACAGTCAATTGAATATTGGCTGGAGGTGTTAAGTCAGACTTTGGTTGAAAACCTAATCCATAGGTCTCTTCTTTACAAGTGTTAATTGATGAAGGCAAAGAAGTATAATCATGATTAGGGTGCAATGTTAGAATAACCAACTCCACCCTTACCACCATTAATTTTCTGTGTCATTTGAGACTTGATTATACCTTCAACCATGTTTGAGGATAACTCAAATTTCTCAACAGTCAATTTGGCAGACAGAAGTTCACTGTTAAGTTTATTAAATTTTGAAGATAGTTCATTGTTACGAGTTGTTAAATATTTTATATTACAATATTTATCATAAAGATCCAATTTTGATTGATAAATCCATTTGTTTAAACCATCTATATTTTCTTTAAAAATTTTCTCATCAGTTTTATATTTATGAGCTTGATATTGAAGTTTTTCAACTTCTAAGATCAAGCGTTCGTTATGAACTCTATATCTTTGTACCTTTTCTATACAATCACTTGAACAAAGAGTAGTATATACCTCATTAATTTATGCTTGCTTCTTTGTCTCTTCATGTACAACATTTACAATGAAGGCCTTCTTTACAAACTTTTTTGCTTTAGATGCCAGAGTGATCTCAACAGCATTGACTTTATTTTCTTCTTCAGCTGGATTTTACTCAACAACTTTTCCTTTCGTTTCTTCCTTCTTGACTGGAGTGAACTAAACAATCTTAACCTTTTCTTCGTTCTCTTATGATTGAACTAGAGTAATCTCAACATCTATTTCTTTAAATTCATTGCCAACCTGCACATCTTCCATTTTCACCTTTACCACCTATTTTTCCTCAACTAACTCAGCTTCAACTTTCTCTTCTTCAGCAAACACACCATTCATCAAATTATCAGATACAAACTCAGCAAGTAAATTATCTTCAACATGCTCTTCAACTATTTGGATCTCAGCTAACAAAGCAGTAGATAACTTGATATCAAGAATTTCCATATAGTCAGACCAATCATACTCTTCATTGGTTTGAGACACCAAGGCTTTGTTTTTGGATGAACTAGCTTGATAAGTTTTAGTTTCCACCTCCACACTGACCATCTTCTTTGCATTATCATTCTGGTTTGATCTGATTTCAGTGAATTCTCTGCCAAAATGACCAGGTTTGTCACAAACATACAGTAATCAAATCAATACAAACAATCAAGAAAAATTCATAGTAGTTCATTAATAGTAGCAAAGACAATTACAAGTGCAAGTAGTAGTTACAAGTTTAACTAATTCGTTAGTCTAATCTTGTCTAGTCTTGTCTACCTGCATACACACATCTAAACTATTTATACTATCAATAAACAAAGGAACAAAAATTTACCGAAATATTTACCGGGGTAACCTTTTACCAAAAAAAGGAACAAAAATTTAGATAAACAGTCCCTATACTATGACAAAACTATACAAAAGATATCTAAAGACTACATGTTGATCTTCAAGAGGCTCTAACAATACTCCCCCTAAGATTTACATGGTCTTCGGTCTTCAAAATCTTCTGTCTTCTATGCTTTGTCTTTCCTTTTCTTCAATCTGCAATCTTCTCTTTTTCTTTCTTCTTCTCTCTTTCGTCTTCAAATATCAAAGAAGTCTTCTGGCTCTTCTTTGATCTTGAACATATGCTTTTCTTTATACATCTCTTGATCTTTCAAGGCTTTAGCTATAACTGACTTGAACTTGCTAGCTAAAATACCTTTTTCTGGTTTAGCTTCATTCGTCTTGATCTCCATCTTGTTCATCACCTCCAATGTTTCTTTGGATAAACTTGTAATGTCAATATTAGAATACAATTCAATTGGATTTTTATTCTCTTTTGAGTAGACCTCCAATACCCTTTTGCTTGATATCCTCATGAATTCTATGTCTTTGATATCCTTCTTTACAATATTAGCATAAGCCAATGCTTTTCTCAACGATATTCTTTCCATCACCGTATTCATAACTTTGATGATGGATAAGAAATATTTCTTGCCATTCTCTGCTATCTCAGGAGATACTCTTTCAAACTTTTGAACGAATAGAAAGGAGATATAACTCGTATGTAAGAGTTTAAGTTCAAATACTCCAAATAAAGTAATCATGTACTCATCTCAGTTTTCTATATTTCGGACCAACTTCAACTCAAATGTATCCAAATTATAAAACCATCTCAAGATTGGTTTTGACTTTGAGTACCTTCTATCACCTTCAATCCTGGAGTTGTAACTTTCTCAAAATATTGATCACAGAACTCAACCAAGAAATGTTCATCTTCAGCTTGTTTTCCTTGATACTTTCTATTCTTTTTCAATGTATTAAAGTAGTCTTTATCTTCTTGAGTACATCTTATTTGCAAAAATAAGCTTCCTCTGGTGATTCTTCTATTCAACAACTTTACAAAAATCTCACATCGTTTAGCTCCCATAGGATTAATCAAAGGTAGTTTATGTAGCTCCTTTAAGTCTTGAACATGTAGCTTGATGATACTTGAGAAAAAATGGTAAACATCACACACAACATTCACTCTTTTGATCAAGAATGCATCAAACACCTCATCATGCTTCTAAACTACTATCTTTACTGTTAGGACCGTGTACGTACGGAGTACTAACTGATTCTACACGTATACCAACTCATATAGTGCGGAATCCTATTTCATTGGCGATCCAATCAGTGAGAACGTCAATCTGATCAATCCAACGATAAAACAAACGTTAAGAACGAACAAGAATTGATCAGAGATGAACTATGAAGTTGGAACAGGTTTTCTTGAGCCTCTGGACGACTAGGGTACGAGTATGTGCGTAGGTATTCGAATTCTTTCGTATTTTCACGAATTAAGTGGTATTTATAGGTTTGGAGTCTTCATTCATGCGACTGAACTATCAACATGGTTCAGTCGTGCGACTGAAGCATGCGGTTGATCCATCCACACGTCTGAAGGTCCAGTCGTGTGACTGAGTCAATCACATGTCACAATCGTGCGACTGATCCAGTCTCCTGGTTCAGTCATGCAACTGGTCCATTAGCATGAAGTGTTCATGCGTATGGTCCATTAGCATGGTCAATTCGCATGAATACTTCATACGATTCACAAACCTATATAATTAGTTCAATATGCGTTATTACATAATAACTAATGAAATATTAAACATTATACGCATTAACCACATATTGTATTTCATTCATACCCATTCAATTACAAATATGTAAGACATGAAAGACATTTTACATTAAGCTCCTAAACTAGGTACATATGTATCAACAAACTCCCCCTTGGACCTAGTTTACATCGGTGTCTAATATTCTTCATCAGCTCATTAAACTTCTTGTACTTCTCCTCTCTTATAACTCCGGCATTTATCTCAAACGCAAAATAGAGTCGTATAACATTTAGGAACTAGAGGGCTTGTACAATGTCTTGCGTATCATAAAACAGTGGCCACTTGTATAATGTGTACACATCATCAGCAGACAAGTTGGTCAGCCACATTGGGTCAAATACCCTGATAGTATCCATTTGGCCCTCCTTCTACAAGACAATAACTGCTTCACCTGTTCTCCAATTTTAGTACCACCACTTGAAGTGTGGAGTGAAGTCTTGTGGCATTTCCCTTAGAGGGATTCTCGACATAGTGCGCGGAGGACTCCACTTCAACACAACCTTTGGCTTTCCAGTAATGGGATCAACTTCAGACCTTCTAATGTACCTCGTCGGTTGTTGAGGTCTGAAGTTAACCCACTTGGTATGGTACTTTCTCCTTAAAGCAGCCTCAAACCAGCCTGACATCTTTTTCGGGTCAGCATACAACAACTTTAGGTGTGCTAGCTGGTTGAGCTCAAAACCGAGAAGAGTCTTTAGATCATGTGGAAATCTAAATTACTCTATTCCCTTCTCCCTCTTGACTGCATAAACACTCAGATCCTCAAAGTATGCCCACGCTATGATCTTTCCTGACACCTTTAGATACTTCTTCACTTTGTAGAGCTTGGTGTAGGCACTCGGCTTTGGAGCAGTGCGCTGGGCTCGGATCTCTGCAAAACAAGCCGCCCATTCAGCCTTTTTGATGTCCACATCGGCGTCCGAGGCTTGGGCTTGGCTTTCTGACTTCTCTTCCTTCTTCTCCATCTGATCTAGCTTATCAAATGTATCACTGCCGAGAGCATCACCCAAATTGGGAACCACATTTCCCGCTAAGTCAGTGTACTCTGGATAATGCTGGGCTGTGACGTCTTCAATCTCTATTTCATCAACATCATTAAGCTCATCGTCACTAGCCACATCAACAGTAGGAGCGTCCTTGACAATCTCATCCAGGTTGAGCCAGAACATCTCAGCAACTTGCTCATCAGTAAGGTTATGAATTATTTCTCCTTCTTCGGGAGTATAACTCACAGACCTCCTGACAATCCCTTACAAACCAAGTATCATAGTTAATTGATACTTGATTTGCTGTAGGGGAGCAACATCATATTCATCTTGCTGAGATGTTTGATCTGCTTGAATTAAACATGTAAATACATCAACCATTAGTACTTTATCAAGACAGTTAAATATCAAATACATATATAAACATTAATTACATAGTTTTAATACATGTTTCAAGTACAAAAGCTTTTAAAATACATAAATGTCTAAGCATTACTTTTGTCTTGAATCATGGGTGGGGTAGAAGATGATGCTCCTTTGTCTTGCTTTCGCTTTGTTCTTCTTTCTTGACCCTGAGCTGAGGCAGATGCAACTGCATCTCCTTCATCATCATCATCATCATCCCGCCTTCCTCTTGTTTCTCCATCATCACTAACCTCATCATCATCACTATCATCATCTTCTCCATCATCATCATTATCATCATCATCATCATCATCATCTCCTTCTCTGATTTTAAGTGGCTCCTCCTTAGATCCCTTGAGCTTGAGCATGATGGTCTTGTTGGAGGCCTCTAACTCCTCTATCTTCTTAGCTGATTGGACGTTATGCTCCTGGATTTAGGCAATCTGCTGAGCTTGCTGTGAAATCTACTGTGCTTGAGTAGCGTTGAGCTCCTCAAGCTGACGTAGTCGGGCAACCTTCTCTTTATCAGCAGCTAACAGCTTCAGCACCATACGGTTCAGTGCTGATAGCTGTTCCTCTACTCCAATGGGAGGTAGAAATGATCTTGTGGTGAATGTGGTATGTGATGAAGGACCGGCTTGGTGGCTGGTGGTAGTAGTGGTGGCTGTGGTGAATATGGTGGTGGTATGTGAGTGGGTGGTGAACGGTAGGCTGCAGTGGTGGAAGGTGGAGGTGTAGTAGTAGTGGTGAAGGGTGGTGTGAATGTAGTGGCGGGTGGTGTGGTAGAAGTGGTGGGTGGAGTGGTAGAAGTGGTGGGTGGAGTGGTAGAAGTGGTGGTGATCAAGGTAAACCTAGGCCTCTTCCCCTTCTTCCCATAGGGTTGAGCCATTCTCTTTCTCCTCGATCCTTTAGAGACAGAGGCTCCCCCATGGATACTGGGCTCATCTGGGGTGTAGGATGGATCAGTAGTAGCCTCCCCAGACTCACCCTGGCATCCACCAACCGCGCTAACACCTCTCTCAGTGGCTACGACCCGGCTTCCCACCGTCCGCACCAGAGGCTCTTCATCAGACTCCTCCTCCTAATTAGGTTGGAAGTCAGGGTGAATAGGAGCTGGTTCAGGTCCACCCTGACCATCCCCTCCCTGATCAGCATCATGAACATCACCGTCAGAGTCATCAGAGGGTAGAGCAATCTGCTCAACATCTGAGTCACTGTTATCGTGGGGCCACTTCCTCTTCACTGGCGCCACATAGTCTTCTCGGGCCAGATGCCCAAACAACCTCCTTACCGGGGGCTTCACCTGCTTTCCCCGGTAAACCTTCATCCATCCGAGGGTGGTATCGTCCATCACCTCTAATACCATAACATCCTCCTTCTCCTTTGGCAGCGAAGGGAGCTTCTAATCAATGATCACCTGCATGATGCGAGGGTTCATGCAAAAACTCTCTTTGCCCTTCGCCTCGAGGTTCTCCACCAGATAAGTGAAGATCATCCTCGAGAAGTTGAATGGGTGGTTCAGCACTAACGCCACATAGGCGTTCTATATCTGATCGGACATCTCATCAAAGCCTCCCTTCCTTAAGGCAATGCACTTTAGCAACACATGGGCTAAGTACTTGAATTGGAGGCATAGGTTGCTCTTGTTGAGCACACCTGTGTTGATATCCCCCGAGTACTTAGCCCGCAGAAAGCAGCCTCGAACTGTCAGTGGGTGTAGTCGTGTAGGGCAGTCAGCATCATCCCTAAACTCTAAGACTATCCTGAGATCGTCCTCAGAGATCTTTATGGCCTGTCCAAAAATAGAGCTCCTGATACAATGGGGCTCTGTGGACCTGTCAACAACAGCGCTTTCCCAGAAAGCCTGCTGGACTGAACGGTATGGCATGCATGTAGTAGATATAGCTCGGAAGATCCTCGATCTCCGTAAGAATGTAATGATTCCTGAGAACTCTGCCGCATTCTGGGATGTCAGATCCAGATGGGCACAAATGTTATGCTTTGTGCTCATAGTCCAATTACTCTCCATCTGTTACACAATGTAAATAAATGTTAGTGTGTGTCAATGAGTAACAATTTGATTCATTGGACTTGAAATCTTCTGTTCTGTCGTGCGAATGAACTGTGCGACTGAGATCTAGTCGTGCAAATGAGATCATACGTACGACTAAGCATGCGACTGGAGTTAATCGTATGCTATCCCATGCCTTTACATCAGTCGTGCGACTGAGCTCATATGCATGGTTCTGTCGTGCGATTGAGCCATTCGTCCAGCTCAGTCGTGCGATTGAGCCATTCGCATAGCTCAGTCGTGCGATTGAAGTTCATTAGTGTGTCCATTCGCATGACGGACTGTTCAGTTTTTCAAATTCAAATTTATTGCAAAACTTGATATTAGACTTCATGATTTGGCTCATTAGTATCGCAAATGACCGACATAACACCTAGTAACTTTTATTTGAACAATATTCTTAGTTTTATAGGTTTCTTGGTCAAACTAAGTCTCAATTAAGTTTAGGAATTAAGTTTGATCATTAGGGCATGAATGGATTGAATCTTTGGAGTGAAAATCATTGCTCATTACCTAGATGAACACTAGAACTCTTAAGATCACACTAGTCGGTAGTTTAGAACAATCAGAAAGCAATCGGGCAGAGTAACAATACTTAGTGCGATTTGAGAGCGATTGGGGGTGAATGGGATTCTACGATCGACCCCCCCACTATTTATACTAGGGTTTTCTCTAGTCGTGCGACTGAACCTAGTCGCATACTTCAATCATATGACTGGATCCATTCGCACTCTTCAATCGTGCGATTGGCTCAGTCGGTCACATTCAGTCATGCGACTAGGTTTCAGTCGTGCGACTGACTCATTCGGTCACATTCTGTCGTGCGATTGGTTCATTCTTGTGATCCAATCATGTGACTTTACTCATTCTTATGGTCCAATCACACGTTTGGTCAATACGTGTGGACTAGTCGTGCGATTGGGCTCATACGTATGGTTCAATCGTACGGCTGGTCCATACTCATGGTCCAGTCGTACGAATGGCTCATACGTATGGTTTGACTCTATGACCATTTGACACTTAGCCCTATTAACAATTGATAAAACATTTTGAGCATTCGATCATCTCAGACATGACCCTTTTAACATTTGAAAACCGTTTGGTCACCTCAGACGTAACCCTTTAAAGTGATTAAATCCCAGATAGAATTCCAATACATAGTCCGACGTTTAATAACTAAGCTGACTGAAAACTAAACAAATTAAACAACTAGAACTAAAAGACAGAACTAAAACTTATTTTTGTAATTTTGTGTGAGGTCGAAAATCCTAAGATAAGTATCTACCAGATTTTCCTTTCTAGACAGTATAGTTTCAAGTTACGTTGATCATAACTAGAACGACTCATTTTGGAATCATACAGGTTTATCAAATCATTTGGGATATTTTACCAAATTCTTTTGATGCTAGATTTTGGTTTTCATCAAGAGTCATTATCAAGCTTAGGAAATCATACTAGTACTATAAGATACCCATAATGATTTGGACTTTCAAGAATTGCAACTCACGATGATTGTCAATATACTTGTCCTCTTGAATCCATACACAGATTTTTGACACACATTGGTGATGATTTAGGTTTAATTATTTCAACAAGCATTTGTGGATCCCACACTTATATGGTAATCAACGTTCCTCAGGAGATTTTTGAGCGGCCTATGGGTATATTGACAAGAAAAGACTATTCTAAGAGCTTTCAAAGAGATGCAAAGCCTCAGGTCAGTGCCATCGCACAACAGAGAGGCACAAACAACAATGAATTCTAGAATATTTAGGTTATGCTTATCCTCAGGTCAGTGCTACCGCACAGCAGAGAGGCACACAACCTATCTTCTTATTTGAGCAATTATATTCTTTTTGTTCAGATCGTACCAACAACATAGGTTATTAGCTTGATTGCTTTTTGCAATTTTATGTGCTTTGCTCATTTTTCTGGTCATCCGCACACATTTATGGCGTTTATTTTGCTCGTCACCCTTATTGGAACTTCATTGATTGTGTTAACAAGAGATAAGATGATAACCCATAGCTTGTTGAACAACTTAGTTTAGGCTTGAACTCAGCAATGAAGTCTACTTATCTATTGTGTTGAATCTACCGACACATCATCTCGTGATCTAGCAACCTCTAGGTCTACTTTCTCTGTGTTACCTTAGTAGTAGCTAGTTTTACTATCATTTTTCCTTTGATATTGCTTAGACTTCTCAGACTTATACTTCGAATTTTGCATCTTA
>BJCO01737208.1:0-16296 GCA_018326465.1 Flaveria floridana
TGCTTCAGCAGCAATCATAGTAAAGTTAGGCAATGTAAAGAAAGTTGTATTTTGTAATCGTGTCAATGATGTAATGACTTTTATGAATGAATGAGATTGTATATATTTTATCATTTCCGCTGCGTTATTTTATGATTATATACATTATGTACGTCATATGTGCGATGAAGAACCAACAGTAAGGTGCCCGGTGAGCGGGGCCTTACAGCCTAGAACTCACCTGGTGGATCATACAAGTAAAACTCATCCAAACTTACTTGTACACGAATTCAAACACCTAAAACAAACCAAATAAATACCAAAACACGTATAACACTTATAAATCAGTTTTAAGGTTGAAAACCCAACAAAACCGAACCAAAAACACATTAAACACTTACCAATTTGTGAATTTCAACCATTTCTTTCTTGAAAACAACTTCTTATTCTTCTCCTCTCTTTTCAGTCGGCCAAAAAGTAGAAAGTGGGCATGGCATGGCCGGCCATGCCCCTTTAAAAGTATTATATCGTACTTTTGTATAATTTTACACAATACCCCCTTCCACTTTTGTCTCCTTTTTACTTCCTTCCAAACACTTTTATTTCCTTTTATTTTGGACTAGATTTCGGGCGTTGCATAACTTTTAAGTATAAAACAATACACATGACCATATTTAATTAAGAAAATAATCAAGAATTAAGATTAATAAACAAACATACGAGATCAAGCCGAAAGTTCAGTCAAAACATTAGTTTTCAACCCAACCTAGATATTACTAAAAATTTAGCTACTCATAACATTGAGTAACATCAAGAACGATAATAAAGATACAAACTTTAGTAACATAAACAAGAGAATCAATGAAACAAAGAAAAAATAATCATAAACGACACGAAACCGAATAATCTTTAGTGCTCAAATGTTTCAATTCTTGCTCCCCGATCTTGCTCTCCACTTTAATATTGCTCTCTAGTCATCCTGAAAAGCTTCAAGTTGAATGAAAATCAATTTTCTTTCTTTTTTTCTCAGTGTTTTGTGTATGTATCTCTCTCTTTTCCGTCGCCTTCCTTTTTTAGAGTAAATTACAAATTGTATCCTTTATTAATATATAAAATTACATGGTATGTTCTTTAGTTTTAATAATTACATACCATGTACTTTTATTAAAAGATTTTGCACACATATTGTCTCTTACACTAACTATAATCTAAATGTACACTTAACTCAGTTATGTGCTCCCTCACATGAGACTATTTTTATCAATTTTTTTCACGTTTAATATATTAAAAAATTTATAAAAAATAAAAATTTTAAATGAAAAAAGAAAATTAAAAAATATCGGATCATTAGGTAAGTCGGTGAAACCAATCTCTTGGTGTGTGTTCATTCGACTAATCGTCAAAATTTTTAATAACAACAACCTCCAATAACATCTACTAAAATAAGAAGTCTAAGTCACGAATCATTTAGAAGGTCGGGAAATCAGCAATAAACACAAAAAAATACACGTAAATACTTTATAAACTACTCACACCAACAAATAATAAAAATCAATAATGTACAAAAATATGGAGATTACCTGTGATTCTTTGAAATACTTATATAATTGCAAAAGCAAGAAAATAAACTATTAGTCGCTCGTTAATCACAAAACAACATATGCTAGAAATTCAAAGAGCAACGAAATACAAAAAGTCAATTAGGGATTTTAATCTTACCATCATTGTTTGTTCGACTTCAAGGGGTTTCAATGGTGTGTGAGATGTTGTAGGTGGTGAAGATGACCGGTATTGAATTATCAAATGGAGGGAGACGATGAATTTAATGGTATTGAACGTAAGAGGAACGTGAGTTCACCGACTTACGCAACGGTCCGATATCTTTTAATTTTATTTTTCATATAAAGTAATTAATTTTTTTATTTGTTTAGTATATTAGATGTGGAGAAAAAATGGCAAAAATGCACCTCGTGTGAGAGATATGTAACTGAATTAACTGTATATTTAACTGAAAGTTAGTGTAAATGACAATAGATGTGCACATATTTTAAAAAAGGACACTAAATGTAATTATTAAAACTAAAGGACATACCATGTAATTTCGTGTATTAATAAAAGACACAATTTGTAATATACTTTTTTTATAACTAAAAAATCTTAGGTTTTTGTCTCTCATGATTTAATTGTCTGTTTGTGAATGGATCTTCAAGTATCATGCGAACCCGAGTATTCCTTTTAGTCCAACTCTCATTCGCATGGGCCTTCAACAAGACCTCCAAGTTAAATGTTTGTAGTCTGTTATTAAAATTAAACTAATAATTTATTAGTAAGAGAAATTAAATTATAATTGTGTCTTAAAAGTTTAAGACTTTGTCTTAAAAGTACAAGAAACTTTTTATTTATTTATTTATTATTTCACTATACATCTACGTGAACATCATTGATTCATGAATATATATTTTTATTTTTTATTATATGAATCACTTAATGGAAATCATGATTTAATTTATTATTATTTTAAAATTTTGTATTTAAAGTTTACTAGCAATTTAAAAAATCACTATTCTCAAATTTGATTAATATAATATAATTTTAGCTTGTGATCTCTTAAAATCTTTTAAATATTAAAATGAATTTATTAGATGTAAAATTGAATAAAAACTAACGTAAAACTATTTAAAAGTGTAGGAAATATTTATATACTTTAGACCACATCAAGTGGCAAAAACATGTTAGATTTAGAATGCTATCGAGTTTAGGGTTCTTAATTTTTGTAAGATTTCATTATTTTTCATGAATGTTGAGGTTCCGGTGACAAAATCATTTGAGTAGGTTTAAGAGTTTTTTTTTTTTTTTTTTTTTTTTTTTTTTTTTTTTTGTAAGGTGAATAAGTTTTTATTAACTTTTTTTTATTAATATAATCATGTTACATTTGAGGTTTTTTCACAGCTTTCACCAATATGGTATCGTTGAGAGGGGAGGTAGCGTTAGTGGGTATACTTGTCGGTATGTAACATTCATATTTCGTTTTATTATTTAAAGACGAAGATTTAGACCGTAGATTGAAGAAGATTTATAAGAATGTGACTAAATTCAACCCGGTGAAACTAACATCATTTGATCCACTTACGCTATACAATCTGGTTAAGTTACATATTATTTTTTCCTTCTATACATAAGTTGATACCCTTTCATACATTTTGATCTATTCATTAATATCATTTGAATACCTTCTGAAAAGTGAAAACTGAAGAAAACTTGGTGGACAAAAGGTTCTACCAATAATTATCTCCGAACTTTGCCAAAGATACAAGGTATAAATAATCAGTTTCATCGGGGTTTACATACATCCATTGTCGTCCAGCGGTTAGGATATCTGGCTTTCACCCAGGAGACCCGGGTTCGATTCCCGGCAATGGAACCTTTTTATAAATTTCGCACAAATCAAATTTAACTAAATTTGTTAGGGTTTTACCCATTTTAGACTCATGCAATTCTAAACGAAGACGATAAACGTAACGACAAACGATATGCAAAACTCTTAAATCTCTAACCGGCTAATCTGCTTTGATTCGGATGGTTTGGTGGTTTATGAACAACGAAATAAGTCTCTTTAAACAAACATAACAGTGTTTTTCTGCAAACACGAGTGTTGTGAATAAAAGTTACCTTAATGATGCTTGTGCATGGTTATCATGAACGGCACATTCAGAAGTTTAATATGAG
Organism: Flaveria floridana; assembly: GCA_018326465.1. Taxonomy (NCBI): domain Eukaryota; kingdom Viridiplantae; phylum Streptophyta; class Magnoliopsida; order Asterales; family Asteraceae; genus Flaveria; species Flaveria floridana. Next base: position 3,706 of record BJCO01737208.1, read on the forward strand.
TTATTCTACATCACCCGATTATTGCCATATTGCCTAATACAGTTTTTAAACGACGATGAAACTTCGACATATGAGCTATGTGGAACACATGACTTGTGATGGTGCCGTCTAGCAGCATTTTCCAAACGATGATTGGACCCCATCATACGAGCTCATTTTACTAACATGAACTGGAATCCTGAAGTAATCAAGTGGAATGCCACCTTCAAAGAAACAAGAACAAGAATCACAACTACATTCCACTTGATAATTGGATCATTTGTTTGTCAGGTAATCATGCATTTTTGACCTTTTTTATTGGTAAATGGGTTAATCTGGTTTACAATTTTGGTCTAATGGGACAAATGGGTGATATTAAATTTTCTAGCTTAGATGAAAACAGGTCAAAAGGCCGAATTTTGCCCAAAGTGTGTCAAAAAAACATAAAACCTCCAAATCTGTTCAATTAAAAATATAATAATTGGATTCATATTTAGCACACTTATTATACATAAACTCAAAAAAAAAGACTAAATGTGTTTATATGTTGGCCTGGATGACCCAGCCCAGCCAACACTTCTAACTATTCGTTTTGACCCGTTACTCAACCCACCAGCCATTTATTTTGCCTCGCCTAGAGAGTAAACAACAAACCTGCAAAAGGATTAAGTACTAGCAAATAAATATCTGATACTTGGGCTCTGCAGCTCCTACATTTAGGTAGTTTACATCAACTACCATCTCTCCGAAATACTCTGCCCAAAGAAAGTTAAAAAGAAAGAAAATCATGCATCATCGTAGAAATTTATTAGCAGTTTTAGATACGAACAAGTGAGTGGCAGAAGGAGTAGTTAAAGACAATCATTACTCATTAGTAATAAAAACCTCTAGGCTCTAACCTTCATATATCGTCCTTGCATAATTTACATATTCAGGTATTATATCCCGATAGATGATTCCTCCTGGATGTGCATCCAATACCACTAGCACTCCTGTCAATAACATAATCAACAAGTGAGAAACAAAACGGAACTTACTTTTACGTAACACAAGTCTTCTTTACAAACTTATATCTCATTCTTTGATGTTGCTACATCCTAGAGAAGGGAATTTGAATCTATTTGTAGGTAAACCAGTCAAGTTGGATTATACTTCGAATGGTCAAATGGATAAAAAGCCACCCAAAGTGTATTAAAAATGCACAAAACCTCCTAAATTAATTTATTTTTAAGAAATTCACTATAACTTCAACAATAAAGTTTTTGTAATAATAAGTATATATTTATTAATTACAAAGGTGAGTCAGATGAGGTACCAGGTGCAGACCAATCGCTTGTGGAGTTACTTGGCAAAGGGGCTAACCACAAAATGTTTCGCAGATTCATAGAATCATCATATGTCACATTAGAACCTGAAGGAAAGGACCATGATAAGCAAAATACTGCTGCAAGTTTTTTTAATTAAAATTTCAGATTATATTTCTGTTATCCACGTCACCATTTTTTACAGCGACCATATTTTTTGGTAAGTAAAAGTTTCTTCTATCACCATTCCACGAATGACAACAGTAAAACAGAATCCATGATGAAAGCAACAAAATCACTTACACAAATTTAAAGAACTACGAGAATCCAAATTTAAACCAAAATCAAACCCTAACAATATCTTATGAAGTCATCATCGTTTTCACTCGAAGTTTAGAACACAAAACAATCTGAATACCTTAAAAATCGAAACAATCAGCAATAATAAGAGAAGGAAGGCAAACTTTGAGACCATGAAACATTCAGAGAAATTACAAACCAAAGGTACTATCGAAAAGTAGGAGTGGCAACTCCTGAATGGAACCGAACATAACACGAACATAATCTGGTTTTAGGTTGTCATGTCCAACCCTTTTAATAAACAGGATGTGTTCGGGTTAACCTATGATCTTGTTTGGGTTGACCTATTTAACCCTTTATTAAACAAGTCGACCAGTTTAAAATTGGAAATACAAGATAATATATTTATAAGCATGATAATATAACAAAAATTACAAACCGAGCTACATTAAGCATGTTGCATGGCATAAAGAGAATAAAAACACTATAAATGTAAAGTGTATACCTTTTTGGCAATAGCCCATGTTGTATGGAAAAACTTCTTCATCATATGCTGGATATTCTTTAGCATGGAACCTGCCAACACATGACCAATACGACAAATGGCTCAAGGCAAATGATGGTACATCTAAACAATATCCTAGTTATGATACAAACAACAACTGTAAAAAAACGTATAATAACATATATATGACCATAATTATTTCCTTATTTTGTTTACCATGTTCACTAACTCATGCTTAACTCTATGAATAACAGTGGGGTGCTATTTAACTTACAATATACCAACTCTGCCATCTGCAGCAATGAAAATATGGCCATGAAGAAGTTGAACCAGTTCAATGATACATTAAATCCAACTTTAGGACCATGATACCAACAGAATATTAACATATATAGGACCATGACTATTGCCTAATTTTGTTTAATATGTTCACTAACTCATGCTTAACTCTATGAATAATAGTGGGTTCTATTTAACTTACAATATACCAACTCTGCCATCTGCAGCAATGAAAAGATGACCATGAAAGAAGTCAAATCGATTCAACGATACATTCAACCCAACTTTAGGGCCCCGATCAACAATAAGTTTGAACAAAAATCCCATATATGAATTCAATTCCTATAGAACGTTCAAGAAACAAGAAGATCAGCAATAAGCACAAGCAAAACAAACAAACTTTCAAGAGTTCATGTCCTTGAGCTCTCACACTAAACACTCAATTGATCCAAACCTCGTTTATAAAACGCCTTCCATAAGGAGTTCTAGTAAGTTCACATCGATTTTCATTTGATCCTTCAACATCAGGTACCTGTACATTGTCAAAGAAAGCTTAAATAAAAAATGAAGCAGTAAAAAGCAGTTTACTCTGTTTCTACAATGTTTAATACATTAACGTAACAGTACAATAACAGTATGCCCATTTCAAATTACAACTTTATGATCAAAGATTCCATGGAATTCAAACAATTCATAAGAGCATATAGCCATCTAATAAACAAAGACAAAAGGCCAATGTTTTGTAAAATTTGACGAGATCATAACAAATTTGATAATTAAGGGTACAAAAGAAAGTGAATACAGAAACTCACGTAGATCATCGTGGGATCAAGGGTACGTTGAATAGACCCCGGATCACCACCGGAATCAATCGCAAGTCGCGCAATTTCGAGCAGCGGTGCCGGCGGAGACCACACGAGCTCATTGTCATCACAATGGCGTTTCGAATTAAGCCTCCGCCGTGGAGAACGAATACCGAAATCGTTTAGAGAGTGAATAGTAGCAGTGGGGTTGAAAGGGACGAGGAATTTGAAGCAAGATTTGAGTTCAGATGCAATTTGGGGGTCGACAGATGAAGCTTGTTGAGGTGTGCCTAAGAGTGAGAGTATGTCTCCGGCGCAGGCGGAGGCGGAGGGCGGCGGTGTGGTGGGTTTGAAATGGGCGATTGAGAAGGTATGATGATGGGGTTTGGGGTTCGAAAGAGATGAAGAAGTGGTGAGGGAGAAGGAGAGGATGAATGCGAATTTCAGGGGAAGTGATGATGATGATGATGATAATGGATTCCCCATGGTTGCTCACTTCTCCATCAAGTTCTACTTACATTTCATCTTGTCTTGTTTTGGTGAATTCACATGGTTATTTTGGTTTGTGTTGAGGTTATAATTTTCTTTTTCTTTTTCTTTTTCTTTTTTTTGATAATAACCGAAGCCAACAAAGAAATCATGGATGGTAATGATAATGGAACGGGTAAAACTGTGAATGATGATAATGTGAGTGACAAGAAACTTACTAAGGGGCTGTTTGATTGTGCTGACTAAGTAAGATCTGACTGAGTCAGAAGCTGACCCAGTAAGAAATTCTCACTGAGTATGCATCTGACTGAAACTTGACTGTTTGATTCAGTATCTAACTGAATGATAAAAATATATAATTTAATTTATATAAATTGTCCACCAATAAATTATGCACACTACCACCACCGCCTGTCACCCCTTCTCTCTAAACACCACACACACACACTAAACACCACACACACACTCTCTAAACACCACACACCCCCCCTTCTCACCGCTACCGTTGGAGCTCAAGCTCCGGCAGCTCCGGCGAAGGCTCAAGCTCCGGCAACTCCGGCAACACCTCGAGTGTTCCTCTACCACCAGTGAAAGCTCCGGCGAAGGCTCCTGTTACGGCTCCTCCAACGGCTGCGGCACACCTCCTCCTGCTGAGACGGTCGGTTGTTTGAGACGACAACATGACCCGCGACGGTGGTCGGTTGTTTGAGACGACAACAGCACCTGCGACGGTGGTCGGTTGTTTGAGACAACAGGACCCGCGACGGTGAAGAGGACGAAGCTTGGTCAGCGATGCCAACAAAACAGACTCGGTCAGATGAATAGGCCGGGTCAGACGATGCGGTCAGCAATAACAAACGCGCTGTCTGGATGACCGAGTCAGCCAGTCAGTGGTTAGAAGTCGGGTCAGCCATTTCAAACAGCCCCTAAGGGATGTTCATATAAGGTATTCAAAGAATGTAATGTTTCATTTTTGGATGGTAAGAGTGTTGCTATTGTTACTTTAGATGGATGGTGTGTGAGATGAAAGTTGTAATAAAAATCAACAGAGTGTTGGGCTCGTGTGAAGTTCGCAACCCAATCGTTTATTGACGAAGGTATTTATTGGTGGAACACCATCAAACAAATTAAAGAGTTTGATAGGGTTGAAGTTAATTTTTTGAGGATTTAAAGATGAGAATCTGACGCATAGGTAGTATACCTCCATCCTCCATTTTAATGATATGGCTGCTCATAAGCCATTGGTTGAGGAACTAAAGAAAGGTTGGACAGAGTAAACAGAATGAGGAACGACAAATCTACTGTCAAATCAAAGAAGGGAAAAGTGGAATCATCCAACGACTTTCAATAATGTTAAAGAAAGTACATCAGGGAATGCATGCTCGATTCAAATCTATGTTATTGATGTGGAAAGACTAGACATATCTCTAAGAATTACTCTAATCTGAAGTGTTCCAATTTTGGGAAACAAGAGCATTATAGTCGTGATTGTAAGGAAGCTAAAGCTGGAATCTCATGGATAAAGAAAAAGAAAGAGAAGAAGAGTTGTAACAAGCCAAGGGCTAAAGCAAGGATTTTCACCATGACACAAGAGATATGGTATGAGGTATGTTACTAGTTAGCGATGTACTTTCATCCATTCTTTTTCATCTCGTTGCAAGTAATAGTTTCGTAGCTTCTACATTATGTGATGCGATAAATAGTAAAAGTAAAGAAATAAACCAAACCTTTGAATTAGAAACTATCATCGCTAAAACTATTAAGATAACTAAGGCTACTATAACATAGAACTAGAAAGGCATAAATTTCTTGTTAGGTTGTTTGTATGACCCTAATAAGATTTGATGTGGTGTTGGGTATGGACTGCTTTGCCACCTTTGGGGCTAATATAGTGTGTTAGAAAAAGATGATTTGCTTGATAACGCCTAGTGATGATTAAATCCGAGTGATTCCAAAGATGATATCTATGATAAAAGCGGGAAAGTTTATAAAAAGAGGGTGTGGAATGTTCTAGACATACGTTAAATATACTAAAGCTGAACTAGTAAAGTTTAGAGATATGCTTGTGGTATGTTTTCCTTGGTGAGTTCCTTGAGGACCTACTATTAATACCGTCTAATCATAAGATAGAGTTTCTCATCGAACTTGTGCTAGGTGTTCAACCTGCAGTGTTGTATCGCCTGGATCTATCGGAAAGAAAGAGCCAAGAACCCAACTACAATACCTTTTATTATAAAAGATTCATTTTACGAGCACTTTGCCTTATGGTGCTCCGATGTTGTTTGTAAAGAAAGATGACAATATCCATATGCGCATAAAGTTGAATAAGCTCACAATAAAGAATAAGTACTCTTTACTTAGGATTGATGATCTTCTCGACCAGTTATAAAGCGTAAGTTGGTTCTCAAGGATCAACCTCAGACCGGGTTATCATCAACTAAATGTAAAGGAATAGGATATCCCAAAGATAATGTTTTAGACGTTGTATGGATTAGAAGTGTTCAAAGTCGAATATCCGAAATTTCTAGATAGTAGAAATCACTAGTGTCCATATCTGGATATCCAAATTTTAAGATAGATTTTTTTATTATTTTACTATTTTTACAACAATTAGACATATAATATCAGAAAAATAACAAAACAATTAACACACGTTGATAAGATCTCAACATACAATGACAAGTCCCAACCAAAATTTAAGAAAAAAACATACATTTGATATTTAACAAAATAATAACTTTTTTAAAGTTTTTGGATTATCAAATATCTGAACATTTTCTAAATCTATATCCGAATCCAAATCCAAATTCGAATCTAGATTTTTGGATATCCGATTTTTTGAATTTTTTAAATTTAGATTTTTGGACTTTTGAATTGGATTCTAGTATTCATATATTTTTAAGCACCCCTAGTACGGATATTATGATTTTCTTGTGATGTCATTCGGTCTTACAAATGTTGCTCTGGCGTTTATGGACCTTATAAATAGGGGATTTGTCAACTGATACTCGATAGATCAGTGATAGTATTTATAAATGATATCCTGATCTACTCAAATAATGAGAGAGACCACACTTGTCACATACGTGAGTTGTTGGAAACCTAAGAAAGGAAATCTTGTATGTAAAGTTGTCAAAGTGCACGTTTTTGGGTACGCGAAGTATAATTTCTAGGGCATGTGATTAACCCATATAGGATCATGATGGATTATACTAAATTCGAAGCAGTTATGGAATGGAGTTCTTCAAAGACACCATCTGAGATCCAAAGCTTCCTTAGATTGGCTAATTACAAGAAATGTTTATCTAAGAATTTTCAAGGATTTCCTCACCATTGACAAAGCTAATGAGAAAAAAATGTAAATTTCAAATGGAGAGATAGCCAAGAAAACACATTCCAAGAGTTCAAGAAAATGTTAACATAGGCTCCGTTGTTGACATTACTAAGGGGAATAAAGATCTGTTTGTCTATTTAGATGCTTTATATCAAGGGTTAGGGTGTGTTCTCATGTATAATGATAAAGTAATAACTTATGCGTCCTCATAGTTGAATATTCACAAACTTAATACCATACCAATGGTTTGGAGCTTGTTGTTGTGGTATTTATGCTAAAAATATGGAGACAGTACTTGTACGGTGTCAAATGTATAATTTCACAAACAAGAAAAGCGAAATATTTCTTTGAACATGAAGACCTAAACATGAGGAAGAGACGATGGTTAGAGTTGATGAAAAGGATTATGACTGTGAGATTCATTATCACTCGGTTAAAGCTAACATTATGAGTGATGCATAAGCTACAAGGAGAAACATGAACTGATTCTGGCAAGATTGTACCAGTTGACAATGACACTTGGCATTATGAAGCAAATTTGTGAAGTACATACATAAGCCTTAAACCTAGTTAGTTAAGCAATGAAGAAATAAAAGGACAAGTCGTGAGTTTACAAGAAAACACCAATGGTTTCAAAATTAGTTTCAGACGCATATGGATCCATTGCTGCGTTGATATTCTAATGAAGATTTTAGATGAAGCTCATAAGACCCAATACTCAATTTATCCAGGCATTAAAAAGATGTATCAAGACCTAAAGAAAGGCTATTGATGGTCGGGAATAAGAATTGGTATGACTTAGTATATGGGTAAGTGTATGATATGTTTACAAGTTAAAGCCAGGTATCATAAGCCATTTAAGAAGATCCAACATTTGAAAACATATTATGATGGACTTCATAACAAAGTTGCCAAACATAGCAAAAGGCCACGATGTGATTTTGGTTATAGTATATAGACTAACGATGATTTCTCATTTCTTACCAACTTAAGAGATGTATAACTTAGATTGGTTAGTTGACTTATTTTAAAAAGAAATAGTCGCTTGATATAGTGTGCCGGTGTTAGTTGTTCGTTGCCGAAGTCACGATCAAATATGAAGATAAAAATGTGTTCTTATTCATCTTAAATAGTTAGGACAAGTAGGGTGTCAAACCATAAAAACTCTATAGTTAGTGTACTGTGTAATTGATTAACTAACTATCTAAGAATCTATTGTCACTTAAGTGTTGAAAGAGTTAATTTTATTAAAACCAGTGCCTAATTTAAAACTTAAAAAAAGCATACTTATGATTAAAAGGAACTTGAAAACAATATTATGACATATGACCAATTTCAGGTTCAGATTGTGAAGCTCAACATGTAACCTAGTGAAATATTGGTTTGGAAGTTACATAGACATAATCACATAACTATATTCAATTGTTGTTGGATGGACTAATACAAGCCGACAAACTAGCTATGTTGACTTAATGATATAAATAACCAATGAAGAACACACGCAAAGATGTAATCTAAACATTCGATAGAAGAAAAGGAGTCGTGGAAGCTCAAGACTGGCTAAATTAAATGGAGTCAGGATTGGATGTCTGTGACTGTAACGATAATAACAAAGTAAGGTTCGTTGTACATATGTTTGAAGCTGAAGCCCTTCACTAGTAGAACATTGTGATTCGAACCAAGGGCAAAGAAAAAGTTAAGGAGATGAACTGGCCGGAAGGGTCTGACAAACCCACTACCAGTGGTTATGGTAAAACCTAGGAAGGCACTATGCCTATGGACCCAAATATCACAACCCATATTATATGCATGTCAAAGTTATTAAATTTATAAAATATATAGCATGAGCTCATTAGCGTTAGCTAATGTCTTTTAAAGTATATGTATCACATGTAACCCCTAAGGAAATGCTTAAAAGCTGCTCAAAGATAAAGAATCTAGAAGACTATAAAGTTTTATTTTAGTTTGTTTCTAAATACTATTGTAAAATAGTAGTGATAATATTATAGTTTATAACAAAACACATGTTAACTTTTATTATAAGTTGTATCAGTTATGGACACTCGCCCGCACACCTTTGGGGGAGAATCATGCAAAATAAAGTTCACTGACTTAGTATTGATCACAAAATTCCTTGTGATCAAACGTTTCTAAATATGGAAACTTTATTCATGATGATGTCTTGGAGGTTCATAACTTGCTATGCTAGGGAATTAGACAAATTGTATATGATCTATGATATTTGTAATGATATGTTTCATGGTTTTAGAAATGGATTACACAAGTGTAACAAAAATCATACTTTTCAAATATAGAAACATTCTAAAAATAGAATTTCAACATGAAACCTTTTATGTACAAAATTATATGGACTGTATGAGCATGATTTCACTAATTTGAGTCACCAACAGATCATCGGGTCAAATAGGTCAACTTTGGACAACAAAAGTCAACTCTAGCCAAACTAGTCAAACATGTTAAGCTATTCAAAAAAGACACCAACAGTTAACATTGTTTGGGTACAATATGGTTTATATGAACCATTATGTACACACACTCAAAGACCTATATTTGAGAAGTAACATTTAGTGATCACCATCTATATTAGTTGTTTTATACGCTCTATAAGGTTAATCTTCACAACCCCACTTTTACATACTTTTCTTTGGGAAAGAAGCGTGCAAAATAAATGTTTACTGCCTTAGTATTATTGTTATATCACCTGTCTACTGTAGCACAAACATTATAACAAAATTCCTTACATTCTCGAACTGTTAGTAACAAGGCGAGATAATTTTGAGTAGTATTACTGGGTCTAACAATCGCCACCTACATTAGTTGTGCTAAATCGACTGGATATCCAACAAGTGTATTCTTGATCTAACATTTAGCCATTGTCCGTGATAGACGTGGTGGAAGACAAACAACTTACACACAGTTAGCCTTAGTTTCAAAACGCTAAGTAACTTGACATATTGGCTAGCTATCTTTTGATATACCTTTATTTACTTTTTCATGCACACATTTACATTTAATTTATGCTTCCGCATCGTTTACTTTGAAACCATAATTTATTCATGATTGAATGAACAAACGTTTTATTTAATTTCATATAGTATCGTTCGACATATGATCAATGAGTTAGATCCTAGTTTGTCAAGCGTCTCGTGGGAAAACCCTGCATGTGAAATTAGAGGGTGTGAAATTAATAAATTGTTGGTAATGGCCTGCTAAGCCCATAAATTGTGTGATCTTAGTGGGTGTTTATGGTATTTTCACTATTTAACAGCTTTTGTTTTGCTTGGGTCAACGTTAATTCCCTTTTCATTTATCACGTGACTGAGAAAATATACTTCTTTTAGCCAAAACTAGCACTTAGAGAACTTTACGTAAAGTTTATCCATGGCTAGTAATTCTAAGATCAACCTTAGGCGATTGTTGTGTCCTCTTCTTAAAGTTGTGGTGGTAAATGACTATTCATAAAACAAATAGAAAAAAGAAAAAAAACATATACAACATCAGGTATACGTGGATAATTTTGATGAGAAGATTCACGTCTACTTTGCAAACTTAATTAAGGGAGGATACTAAAACCCGTGTATTTGTTTTTTTGTTAATTGTAACTACAGTTGTAACTTATTTTTTATAATTATGCATTGCGTCTAATTATACTTAAACACAATTACAATGGTCGGTGTGAAATTTACAAGTTGGACCTTTAAATTTCAAAATTATCAAGTGGCTCATCTATTATATATAGTATACACTTTTAACCAATCAACCACTTTTTTTACTACGTAGATATATATTAAAAATAATTTTCATTCATTAAGTAAAGAAAAAGAAAACAAATTTATGGTTGTGTTTAAGTTTATTCTTAACGTTTCGATAAAAGTTTCGTCAAATACAGAGTTGTATTCAACACTGGGTACTCTTAGATATCGTAGTTGTATCGACTCATGGCAAAATGCTGGTAGCGGGAAGAATGAAACCAATACCATCCGAAAGCCATCGGAAATCATTATATAGTTGTTTTTTGATTTGTTTTGATATCTGGAACCGAGTTGCCGCAATTTAATAAAGTTCTTTTTATATATTTAACCATATTAATGTTACTACTCCCAATACACGTGCAGGATCGGTATGAGTCACTTAACAAATGGTTTTTCTCTCAAACTCATCTAGAACAACACTCAGAAAAGAGTCTAGCAAGAGTTGATCACAATATAACAAGTAACAAATGATAATGAATACAGGAAGTAAATTTTCAAGGTACTTTTATATATTGATTCTCAACTCAAAGGATTACAAGACTCTTGCAAGCACAATCTCTATCTAATGAGTTACAATGAGAACTATATATATAATACTACCTACAGTCGTATATACTTTGATACCAGCTGAAAACCTATAACCAAAAGCCTATACTACAAGACTATAGGTTAAGGTATCTCAGATATTTTACCTGAGATTTGGTAGTCAGCTGAAAACCTATAACCAAAAGCCTATACTACAAGACTATAGGTTAAGGTATCTCAGATATTTTACCTGAGATTTGGTAGTCAGGACATGTCCATGACTTACCTTTTGTCACCGACTAAAGTTGGTAACATGTACTATCATAAAAAGGTAAATATTAGAATAAAGTATGGTCAACAACATGGCTTTTTAGGAAGAAGTCATGCTGTATCAGAGGTCTGCAGCGGAGTGTCAGAGACCATACTTATATCTACTGGTTATAGCAGTGTCTTCCGAAGGTTAAATTGCTTAGGAAGAATAACTTCTTCCAAAGCCACTTATACTTCGGAAGACTGCTTCTTCCGAGGCTTTGGAGACTTGTTTGTCTTCGGATGTTGATCTTGTCTTTGGAAGAACTATTCAAACTTCGGAAGTTCTCATACTCAGCTTCGGAAGCCTTTGAATATAGAACCAAAATTGACTAAGTGAAGTGGTTTTAGTTGCACCAGCCTTATAATGATCCAACAAACTCCCCCTAGGCTGATGCTACCAAAACTTTACTTCCCTCTGCTTCTCAAAACTTTCAGCTTCAAGGAAAATAGATAACTATCTGTTTGCTTGTCCTTTCCTGTGATGCTGAGAAGTTTGTATAAATCCTTGGTAGATAGAACATCCAGTCTGTTACCTTAGATTATATGTACCCTTTGCTGTGGCCCTCTGAGAAGAGTTAGTCGATGGGAATTATAGTCAGATTCCCATCCAACTATAGGTTCCAATTCCGGACCCTCCACTATTTATAGAAAGGTTGTGCCCTTGGTGGTAGGTCTTTCCTTTTCTTCCTGTCTTCTCATCTTCAACTCTTCTTCAATTCTGGCCTTTGCAGTTAGCTCAGCCAGGTGAAGACTGCTGATATGATTTCTAATGAGAGCAGCAGTCTCAGAGTTGGAGGGGTTGGAGAATGGCTTCTCTGCAAGCTCAGCAATATCAAATCTGCTGAGATGCAATAGAGAAGTGGCATTGAATTGGTTGATTTCACCATTCTCCCTTTCCACAACAAAGTTGTGAGAAGTTTCATCAAACCTCCACTGGATTATACTTTTCCTAGGCACAGGAGACTGACTAGGAATCCTGTCCTCCTTC
>BJCO01737209.1:0-18694 GCA_018326465.1 Flaveria floridana
TGAAATAAAACCGAGAAAGAGAGAGCCAAAAGCTTTGGTTTTTGTTTGAATATGGGAGTATTTGACCGAGAGACATAGATATAGTATTGTAGTTTGGATGAATCATCCATGAAATGTAGCTTAGGTGTCCTTGGATTCATTAGGAGGTGCCACATATCCTCTTAGCAATGATGAAGATTCATGTACCTCCATGGTGGTTTGAGGTGGCGGTTTGTGGCAATGGTTGTAAGAAACCAAGCGATGCATGAAAGTGTTTTCCAAATTGACCACCTAGCACTTCTAGTAATGATTATGGTGGAAATGGTGTGTGAACACAAGAAAAACCCAATGCATGGGTGTGAAAGCAATAAATATAGGCACATGGTGGTGATTTTGGTGAGATGCATGCATGTGTTCTTAAGATGTCCACCTAATTATCTAGTAATGATGATAGATTGACTTAGAAACATAAGGTGGCACTTTGAGAAACAACCGAGAGGTAAGATGGCAATGTAATACAAGGTGGAAAACTAGGAGTATTCATGGTGTGAATGCAATGTTTTAGGAGGTGTGGTGGCAAGTTTAAGCTACTAGAGCTTGACTTTTAGGAGTGTGAATGCAAGAAAAGAAAACCGAGGGAGAAGGAGGCTATTTTTATTAGATTTGGACTTTAAGGGTAGTAATGTTCCATGAATTTAGAATAGTGGTTTAATGGTGCCAAGGTGGTTTTGGATGGGAGTGGTTTCGGGGGGTAGTTGATGATTTCCGAGGGTATAGGGTGATGGTTTGGGTGATGTTAACCAAATGATGGTTTGGTGTTTTTGGTTTTGATGTTTAGGTTTTAAGTTTTGTTTTAATAGATATATACATAATTCAATTCTTGCACCTTTAATATTTATATGCATGTACATGCAAAACATATATACGAAAATATGATATATGTATGCATGCGTACCAATTTATATATATAGGATCATGCATGCGTGAACATCTAATATATATATATACATATATACTCAAATTTTTCATATGCGTATACATAGGTAAACATGCATACGTAAAACTTGTATGTATATACACGTATGTGGGGATTTCGGGTGTGTAAACATACATGCATACGTAAATTATTAATATATAGGCACGTATGTAACATGCATAATATATATATAAATCGTGGTTGTAACGTAATATAAATAAAATTTCTTGACGTAATATATAGAATATTTTTAGGGTCGTCACATTATCAAACTTCACTTTCATTGCCTTAGCAATATCACAAAGATTAGCATCAAGAATAACATCATCTAATACAGTACGAATAGAATAAATATCTTCAATGCATGTGTTTGATGTCACATAGAGTGTCTCGAAAACCCTCAAAGTAATATCGTAACAAGGTTATAAAAAATGACATAAATGTCTAACCTTTTTCCAATCAGATGGTAAAGGTAATGAAAACCCGCATTTTAGATGTCGGTTCTAAAATTACATTCTTCAAGATCATATCTCTCAAATGTTTGTTCATAAGCTTGGACAATTTCCAATATAAGGTAAGTCGAGTTCCATCTTGTTAGGACATCTCTGATCAAATGCTTTGTTGTATCACAATTAACAAGCTTCGTAAACTTGTTAAATTTGTCAATTGTAGAAGGTGATTGCCTAATCCATCCTACCGCCCATCGAACTATCTCAACCGACCTATCAACTTTTTGATACTAGGTTGCACCACATATAACTAGATTGTTAACTGGAAGTGAAATACACAACACCTTTCACGTATCTAATTTGAAAAATTGTCTGATGGATGAGATATTAAAGGTACCGATACAAAAAATCAAAATAGATAAAAAAAACTTTATTTTATGGAAGAACCAATAGCTACTATGGGCAAAGAAGTGAAAAGTATGAAAAGAAGTAAGATCCCAATAGTAAAAGTAAAAATGGAATTCAAAAGGAGGACCTAAGTTTACATGGAAAAGGAAAGATGATAACAAAAGAAAATATCCTCATCTATTTTGAGGTTAAACTGAATAAAAAGAACAATTATAGAGATAAACTTTCCATGTCATCAGATAGACAGATACTAACAACAGATGAATTTCGGGACGAAATTCTTTTTACGGGGGGAGAATGTGACAACCCTAAATCTAAGATTAGGTAACTTAGCATTTTAAGAATTATTACAAGTTGATAATATAATATTATATATATATATATATATATGTGTGTGTGTGTGTGTGTGTGTGTGTCTATATATGTCTATATATATATTATTGTTAGAGTTTACTAAGATAACTTTATTTGAGTTTTATATGTATATATATTTGAGCATAAATAAGTATGTGTATGTGCTTCATAAACATGCATGCATGCATGATTGTTTACGTATGCATGTATGTATATATTTAAAGATATGAACTTTATAAGTTGTTAAAAACATGTACGTAAGTTACCAAAACATGTAATTAAATGTATAATAATACATTTTCTATATATTTCTATCTATATGTAATGAAATAAAGAACAAAACTCAATCAAACATTACCAAACAAAATTTCATCTAGAAACTTTTATGTCAAAACTAAAAACTAATCAAACCTTGAACACCTAAACATTAACAAAAACACAACATTAGCCCTAACCTCGGTTCATTAAGATACTAATTAACTCGATTAGACCACTAAACTACTAACTAAACTTAACTTAGTAACTAAGAGAGTCATTAGACTCATAGCTTGACACCTAGCTACACCATTAACACTAATCACCACCCAAATCCGCCACCTAGCCACCATGCCACTAAGCATCTCTAGATTTTGCCACCTATCCCTAAGAAACTAACTAATCACCCCAATAAACACCACCTCATAAGTCTAGGACTTAGAGGTAATGATGAACTTACCCACTTCTTACCTCTCGGTCGCATGGAACTCAATACACCACAACCACAACCCACCACAATCACAAACACCTTCATCACTCTTGGCTCTCTCTCATAGTTTTATACCACCCCAAAACCACCACAACCAAATACCATCCTCATCATTGAAAACCGCCACAACCACAAAACACCACAACCGCCACCATCTCCTTCTCGATTCTCAAATCACAACCATCATCACCTCTTGCTCTCACCACTCAATCAAGGTTTGATTCCTAAACCATTAGATAAGAAGTATATGTGTGTGTTTAACTAAACACATATATATACATACCAACCCTTTAAGAATCATCAAGACTATTTGTAAAAAACACATGAACACATGATTCTATCTAAAAATCAGTAAGAAAGAGAGTTCAAGAACTGAAAAATCGAATATTTTTATAAACCAATGATTTAAACAAAAAGATTACAAATTAAAGGGTTGAAAACATAGATGTTCTTGATGATTAGATTAAGTGCTTAAATGATTGTAATTGTGGGAATAAAATTAAGAACTTATTTACAAATATTAGAAATAGTAATCTGTAAATTTTGATATAATAATATAGTGTATATTAATTTATATAATTAATTCAAGGAAATGGAAAGAAATTATTATACAGAAGCTCCGAACCTGGTAAAACTCTAGAAAAATTATATAATAACTCTTATATTTTATAGCAATTCCTGAATAAATTTCGTGACTTAAATCGCATATATGATTGAGATTTATATTTTAGAACATTCTGTAATAGAAAAATTAGAATAAATAGCAAATCAGTAAGATAAATTATGAAAAATGTATATAAAATATAATATTTAGAATAGGATAGCATGTATGAATTTCAAAATTTTAAGAGATGTTTAACTATTTCTGCCAATTTATGTGAAATTTGTAAAAATCATAGTAAACTGCCTATTATGAATTATTGATCTGAAATTTTATGAGATAAACTAGTTTTTTTTTATATTTTTGCAGGTAAAAATTTTGGTAATTTTAGGAAAACAGTAGTTTTTAATTTGGAATTTTTCATAATTAATGAATTAAGGTCTCGAAAATTTTAAAGAAATTTGATTTATTCTAAGAAATAATTATTTTATAGGAATTATTTGAATGTTGGCTGGAATTAAGGTGAGTATCTTAGCCCTATTTTATATCTATGAGTTTTGGGGGGAAAAGCAATATATGTATATTTTGATGCTAAATAAGAATTTTTATAAGTTACTGTCATTTTGTGCCATAAGCTACAACCACTAATTCGGATGAGCAACCGTCTGATAATATAGGTAGTGCTACTTACGAATATGTTTCCTGCACCAATAAAATACGTGTTGTGATTTTATATTATCTGATTCTGTGATTTGTATGTATGACAGTTATGAATCACCTAGCATGTAAGTAGGTTTGGTTGTAATGTTATTTATGTTGCATCAATAATTTTGTTATGTTATTAAACCTATGATCTCACTAATCTTGTGTTGACTATTTTGAGTATGCTTTTTCAAGTAATCAATATTACCTATAATCTCGTGCTTTCTTTTGATATTTTCAATGGGTGGTATGACGTGATAGGAAGGTTGTGTGTACGAGTAACAGTGAATCTGATTGATCTCAGCATATCTGTGGTTGCACATGTCCACTATTACTGAGAAGACAAATGAAGTGGTTACTTAAGACTTTTGTAATAGGGTTACAAAATCTTATGTAAAAGTCTAAGATAAGACAAGTTTTGTATATGTTATAAGAATGTAATCCATCAAATATGAAAGCTTAATGAAATGGTATGTTTAGTTAATTATTGTGCATATTATTTTTGTAATCAATGTATTTTGAACCAAGAAGTCACACCCAAGCATTTCACGCTTTCGTCGGGATGTGACACATATGTTGTTTCATCCGCTTTCACTATCCAATTGTTTGGCATATCTAATTAAGCTATTGCTTTACATACATATTCGTTCAACCATGCCTTTGTAGCATAAAATGGCTCCACCTTCACACCTTGTCCCACCTTAACAAAAGATAATGCATAAACTTTACTTATTCCTATTTGCATAAACTTTAAACAAGATCCAATACTGACTTTGATGCATTAGAATTTTTGTTTAGTGCGATTTTGCTTCAATTTGTAGTAACTGCTTTGATTATGTTGATCATTGATGTGTTTGTTGCTCAAAATCCAAATCTCTGCTAAAAAGGTTAAATTTATTCTTCCGTTGGTCTAAGAATGAGGTGTACACAAAATGCATCTTACTCTTGTTGCCATACTTGCATCTATAGGAAATAAATTTAATAGGAAAAAATTGATAACACTGGTAGTAGTTGATATAGGTTAGTGGTGAAATATTACAGCGACATGATTCATGAGTTGCATGTGACATATTTAGTAAAAAACATAGCAATAATTGGTGTGACAAAACATAGGATATAATATAAGATAATGGTGAGGAATATATTGCCAAGCACTCTATAGCATAAGTATCTATATATTGCATTCCATATTCCTATTAACAAAAAAAAGAGTTTATTTTTATGGCTATTGAAGGAGTTGGAGATTTAAATGTAAGCCAAATTATGTTTAATTATATTTGTTAAAATTTAATTTTTTTATTTAAATTGTTTTCTAGTTCTTAGATTGATGGAAAGAAAGATGAGTACACAGATGTTGATATTGATAAAATTAGCGAAGAACAATCCACTTTTATCATAAACTTTATTTTCCGATAATATTTTGTATCAAAATTAGAGTGGAATGTTAACTTTGAAATGTTAGTTGTGTTATATAAAATTATATGGAACAATGTTGTTTTGCTATATATTTAGTTTATTTTGTATTAAGAGATATTAATCGTAATTTAGAATAGCTATGACAGGGCATGCAACGGGTAATTGGTTTTGAATTTTTTAAAATCATGGCATACATTTATGACACAAAAATGCTAACATCTTATATTTATGATACGGTCTTTCTTGACAAGCATAGCGTTTCATAAGGGCGTGTCATAAATGTGTGTCAGATAACAACCAAATGTGTGTCATCTTCGTTTATGACACTATCTTCCTTGACGCGCTTCAACGTTTCATCTACCCCCTTTTATGACGCACATTGTGTGTCATTAAATGTATATTTTCTAGTAATGTACACACACCTGGTTGAGAATTATTGCTCAAAATGGCAGCACAAGTATTCCGGTTTAACATGAATGACTTGGGGCATGTTTCTCCAAAGCCAATAAATCTCCACGTTATACCTCTATCACCATTTAAATAAAAAGCTAACATTGAGATCCTCCAAAGTTCCCAAATCGAGCTCCACCTCTTCCTTTGGAGCCATGACTTTGTCCTAGTGAATCTAATGAATCTTTGGAGCCATGACTTTGTCCTAGTGAATCTAATGAATCTTTCTTTTCTGGTACGACTCTAAAAGAATTGTTTCCTAAGGCTTTCATTTTTATCAAAGGCCTTCTTTAAGGTTTTATATATAGAGAAGTAGTCAACCAAGAAGAAGTCAGAGACAGATTTTAGCAGAGTGACCCTACCCATGATAGATAAAGCTAAATCGAGAAGCCTTCCTATCGTCTCTATAACCAAATCCCAAGCCTTGACCATATTCATGTTGTTTACCATTTCAATACCTATGTACTTGAATGGAGTTTTTGCCTTATTACAATTAATTTTTGTGTCTAGATCTTCAGTTCCCCATCCTCCACACATAGTCCAAATGAGTTATGAGTTGTTTGGTAGCCTTTATACGGTCATTAAGAGGCAACCTAAGTTTATAGTCTCTTAATGGTTAAGAGGTAACATTAATGTTGAATGGTTAAGAGGTACCATTAAGAGATAGCCTCTTAACCATTCAGTGTTAAGATGACATCTTAAATATTAAGATGCTATTACCTCTTAATGGTAATTAATAAACTACCAAACAACCACTTATTCTTTTATAATTCATTTCAAGTACTGAGACTAAAAAGAAGGATCTCATTATTCTTGCAATATTCATCAGGTTAGCGATTGACAAATCCCCCCAAAGTATAACATCAACAGTAAACATGAGATGAGAAAGGACGGGACCCCCATTACGCGTTTGAATCCCTTTAAAAATGTTTGTTTAACAAGCACTTTTAACAAGCACTTTAAAAACGTTTGTTTGACGTCTTCACCATCACATGTGCTTTAGAGTTAGGGTAAACACTTTCAACAGGTTAGGTAAGTGAATTTCAAAAGTTTATAATCTGTCACCGGCCACCCACCGCCATCATCCACCTACAGCCACCGTCCACCTACCGCAACCGGCCACCTACCCCCACCGTCACCGTTGACAATCACCGTCGTGGGTATATTAAACTCTGCAACTGGCCACCTACCGCCACCGTCGCCGTTGACAATCGCCCCCGTAGCCGGTGACTGTCGCCGCCGTCCACCTACATTCACCAAAATCCACCATCTGATTCCTCTTGTTTGCTCAGTTGCGAACCAGAACAGCCCACACCCTCCAGCCTCTCGACATTCCTGATTCCACCCTCCATCCCTCAACCCACAAGCCTCAGTCGGTTGCCCCTTATGGCCGCTGCCGGCGAGCAGACCTTGCTTACTTGCGAACCGGAACAGCGCATCGACCTCTACTGCACCGCGACCGGAACGTGCTTGTTCCTAATCGAGGTATTTTGTGGTTTTGTTCCATTTTGGTTGATTGAGTTGAATACTTGAATTCAAATAGGGCTCAAATCGTTCTTATCGAGAGTAGACTTCATTCCCGTTCAAAGGTCGGATATTTTCAGCCAAATAAGGCGCCGGTGGGCACAGGTAGGTGTTTTCTCGTGTATTTGCAAGTACTTCCGGCGGATTTCAGGGGTTACTAACGACCACCTTCAAGAACCCACATTAACAACACGGCTGTGATTATTAGTAGTTGTCTTATTTGCCAAAGTTTAGCTATTTGTGTGTCTGAGGGTTTATTTATTTTGCTAACCTTACTCTAAACTTGATTGTTTTTTGTAAAAAGTGTGTCCTTTACTTGGTGCTTTGGTGCTTTGGTACGCTTTAAATATATTGTGTGACCCGTGCAATCATAGACGGTAGGAAGCATGATAGTTTCTTGAGATTATATCCGGGGAAGAGAGGTGCAAGGAAGGGAAAGGAAAGGGAACATAGTTTACTCGTGGCTTCTTGGAATGTGGGAACGCTAAGTGGTAAATTGCTTAAGGTAGTAGACGCGTTGAGAAGACGTAGGCTAGAGGTAGCTTGTCTTCAGGAAACTAGGTGGTAGGGATATAAAGCTGGAGAGAGAAATGGGTACAAGTTACTATATTCGGGGTCGGATGGAACTAAGAGCGTAGGTTTTTTAGTGGATATTAACTTGCACAAGAATGTGATAGAGGTAATAAGGCACAGTGATAGGATTATGGTGTTAAGGTTAATCCTAGGAGAGGAAGTAATGGCAGTTGTTAGCATGTATGCACCACAAGTAGGACTAGGGGAGCAGGAGAAGAGAGCCTTTTGGGATTTGCTAGACATAGTAGTTAGGGCTATACCTAAGGAGGAGAAATTTTTAACAGGAGGAGATTTTAATGGCCACATAGGTAAGGATAGCGATGGTTTACAGTTGGTCCATGGGGGTTTTGGTTTTTGTGAGAGAAACAAACCTAGTAGGGATCTTTTAGACTTCGCCGTAGCACATGACTCAGGTACTATATTCGTTCTTTAAGAAAAGGGAGTTGCATTTAATTACTTATAGCAGTGGGGGACGTAACACGCATATCGACTATCTGTTGATGAGACGTGCGGATCGATGATTTTGGAAGGATTGCAAGGTTATACCTGGAGAGATAGTAGTGACTCAACCCAGGTTATTAATGGCTGATTTAGCTATAAGACCAAACATGAAAAAGAGATATATGGAGAAGATGACACCCAAGATTCGATGGGGAACCTTAATGGGCAATAACATTATGGTCTTTAGAGAAAATGTGATATCCGCGACATCAACTCACGTGAGCGGGGACACAAACCTATGGCGAGCACCATCACTCATGTGGAAAAGGAGACTCTTGGGTTATCAACAGGATACAAAGGAGGGCATAAAGAGTCTTGATGGTGGAGTGAACATGTGCAAAATAAAATAACGGATAAGAAAATTAGTTTTAAGGAGATTTTAAGGTGCACCGATGAGGAGGAGAGTGTGATAGGTAAAAATACAAACAAGCCAAGAGAGAAGAGAGAAAGGCAGTGGCGGAGGAGAAATAGACAAATGTATAAGTGTTTGGAAATGAAAGAAGGGGAGCATGATATGTTCAAGATAGCCAAAGCTAGGGAGCATAGGAAGCGAGATCTAGGGATCATTAAGTGTATAAAAGGTGAGAATGGATGCATTTTGGTCAATAAAAAGGACATAAAATTGAGATGGTAGACTTACTTCCACAACCTTTTTAATAATGGGAAGGCTCACCTAGAAGACAATGAAGACCACCACACTCTGCAATGGCGACAATGGAATAATTGTTACTGTCGACGTATCACGGAAGCTGAGGTAAGGACGACACTTAGGAGGATGGGAAGGACTAAGGTGACGGGCCCAGACAATATACCGATTGAGGTGTGGTGTTGTTTAGGAGAAGAAAGAGTTCAATGGATAATTACCTTGTTCAATCGTATTTTCAAATATGGTAAAATGCCTGACCAGTGGAGGTATAGTGTCGTAGTCCCTCTATATAAAAACAAAGGTGATGTCCAATATTGTGAAGATTATAGATGGATTTAGTTATTAGGACATACTATGAAATTATAGGAGAGGGTAATAGAGACTAGACTTAGAAAAGAGACTCAAGTATCGGTAAATCAGTTTGGTTTCATGTCAGGGTGTTCAACTATGGAAGCAATACACATCTTGAGAAGGTCAATGGAAAAATACAGGGAGAAGAAAAAGGATTTGCATATGGTGTTCATCGATTTAGAAAAGGCATATAATAGTGTGCCTCGTAGACTAATTTGGGATAGTTTACAGGGTAGAGGGGTCCTTAGAAAATATATAGACATAATAAGAGATATGTATGATAGGACTCAAACCATAGTTCGTTCGCCTGTGGGTGATACCGATTCCTTCTGTGTAGAGGTTGGCCTTCACTAAGGGTCGACGGTGAGTCTGTTCTTGTTTGTTGTAGTATTGGATGAATTGTTAAAGTCGATGCAAGAGACAGTTTGAGATGCATGCTTGTTGCGGATGATATTATGTTACTTGACGAAAGTAAACAAAGCCTAAATATGCGGTTAGAAGAGTGGCGAGCAACTTTAGAAGTTAAAGGGCTAAGGATTATTCGATCTAAGACTGAGTACCTTTGTGGCGGCTTTAGTGGAGCAGATGTTGATGATGATACCCAGATCAAAATAGAAGGCCAGGAGATACCACAATCAAATATGTTTAAGTATTTAGGATCGTATGTACAGAGTGATGGGGAAATAGATAGGGACATTACACATGGTATTCAAGCAGGTTGATGTAGGTGGAGGGCGGCCTCTAGGGTACTATGTGATAGGAATTTCCCAACTAGGTTAAAATGGAAATTCTATATGATTGTGATCCGTCCGGCTATGCTTTATGGAACAGAGAGTTGGGCTATCAAGAAGACACAATCACATAAGATGGAGGTAGTAGAAATGAGGATGCTAAGGTCGATGTGTGGGCACACAAGGTTAGACAGGATAAGAAATGAGGTTTTTAGAGATAGGTTAGGAGTAGTTAGTGTAGCGGATAAGATAAGGAAATGTAGATTAAGATGGTTTGGGCATGTTAAGAGGGGACTGAGGTCATCACCAGCTATAGCTGTGGAGACACTCGTGGTTGAGGGGAGGAAGAGTAGAAGTAGGCCCAAACTAACTTAGGAAGAAATGGTTAGACATGATTTTACAGATTTGCACCTCTCTGAGGACATGATCCAGGATAGGGGTATGTGGAGACGTAGGATTAAGGTTAAAGATGTCTAGGGGTTTGAAGTGTCTAATAGGTTTCTTAACGATGTCTTAGAGCTTATATTATTATCATTATTATTATTATTATTTAAAAGGTAACAGTATTATTATTATCATTACTATTAGTGTCATTATTATTAGTATTATTTATTTATTTACTATTTATTATTATTATTATTATTATTATTATTATTATTATTATTATTATTATTATTACTTTATTTTAATTTAGTTATTTTTATGTCTAAAATATATTGATTGTTTTGTTTCTTAATGTGCTACTAGATTGTGTATTACCTTTGTGTGTTTCTTGTAGGTTATTGTATATAGCGGCTCATGGTGTGCTCCAGCTTGATAAGGAGGGGATTTACATGGTTTGATTATGATTATGGTTTTAAGAGTCGGGGGTCTCGTTGGAAGCAACATACCTATCTCTTGAGATAGCATATGGTTTGCCTACATCTCACCCTCCCTAGACCCTACCAATAGTTTTATACTATAGGTGGGATATGGTTGTTGTTTAAAGTCCGCATTTAAAGAATCAAATGACTTATTAAATTTCCTTGAATAGAAGCGATATTTTTTACGCCTCCTGCTCCAAGAAATAACTTTACTAATAATCATAAGGCCTTTGAGTCAGTTTGCAAGGGTCATCAAAATAACCTTACTAATACATCCTATGAGATGATGTGTCGAAAGGCCTCCAAGCAAGAAGGATTAACATTACGAATGCGAATTATAAAAGACGATGCACACCCGTGGCTAATTCCCCACCCATGAAAGTAATTCATCATCGTCAAGAAATCATCTTCAAGGATTCTCAAAAATTGTTAATAAATCTAAAAATTAAACATGTCGGGCACCGAGGCCTGGTGCCCGGTGCAAATGAATACACATACATTTTTTTGAACGGCAAATCATTCCTACCACACTCTTATATTATTTCAAATTACACCATGCTTAGATACTCACGACCTCAATACATATTTTATGACATGTTAGGCTTCTTTCCATGTCCCGTAAAGCATATACATTGTTTTCCAAATGCATTTACTACATAGAGCCCATCTTTACTCATCTTTCTAGACTGGTGACTTTAATTATTGACGATTAATTATGAAGGTGCCTTAATTGCAATTTAATTAGAACTACCTTCCCTACAAACAGGTGCTGTGGAAAGTATATCCTTTCTGGTGAAGAAAGAGATCGATTATAGTTGTAATGATCTCAAAAAGATTAAAAGATGACACAATTTAGGAGAATAAATAATTGTTAAATATTGCTAGTGCCAATAATCGATGCAAATACCCTATTAATGTGTTACATTTGTTATATTGTAGTATACTGGTCATTATATAATTTAACATACCAACGTACTCATTATTTTGATAAAAATGTTTCATATTGATTATTATGTAACCTGAATACCCGTAAAATGCTAACATGTGTTAGATGACAATTATACGTAATTTAAATAGTAATTTTACCTTTTATGTTATATAAATTGCTAAGAATTTTGTGACAAAACTATTTTGTGACGAACAAAATCCGTCGTAATAGGTTATTGCCAATATATTTAACTTTTACTGCAGTATTGTTCAAATCTTTATTATCTTATTCCTGAAATCTATTAGTGATTAATTATGATTTGACCATAAATGAAATATCGACAATATTTTGTAAAATCCTGAAAGCGATAATTAGTGTTTGATACTTGTCCTTTATTATACTCATATTGACAAATTTAACTAATGGTGAATATGTTGAGGTATACCCCTAAAAGAAGTTGAAGTTTAAATTTGGTGATCAAGTTTGTTATGATACAATGAACGAACATGAGAATGTTAAATTCAGAATCAAGTTTTCTATTCCAAGTTCAAGAAAAACTATAGAGTAAACTATATTTTCGTCCCAGTTTGATTCATATTACAATTATCATTTTTCAGTTGCAAATCCCTATGTGTTTTTTTTTCTTTCAATCCAGCTCATTAACAACAGCAAAAAAGATTGTTGTTAATGTAGGGTGAAATGACCAATATGTCCTTAGTAACACATAAAAAATAAAGTAAATTACAAGGATGGTTTTTGAGCTATTCTTAAACTTCATCTTCGTCCTTGAGTTCCATAAACTACATGTTTAATCCAATAGTTTGAAAAAATACAAGCTTTTAGTCCCTCATTTAGATGGGCGTTAAAAAATTCCATTAAGTAGGAAAAA
Source organism: Flaveria floridana (assembly GCA_018326465.1). Classification (NCBI taxonomy): domain Eukaryota; kingdom Viridiplantae; phylum Streptophyta; class Magnoliopsida; order Asterales; family Asteraceae; genus Flaveria; species Flaveria floridana. Next base: position 13,087 of record BJCO01737209.1, read on the forward strand.
GTTTTCACATTTTTCCGAACTATTGGATTTTTTAACAGAATTTTGTAACTTCCATCCAAATGAAGGACTTAAAGCATTATATTTGCCCGACGAAACCTGTAACTTCTGAAACCTAGGGATGAAAGATGAAATTTAAGTAAACCTCAAGAACCATTCGTATAATTTAAAAAATAATATATAGGAGAGCGGACAAGTTATACATATGTACATGCATATGCATTTTTTTAAACAACAATCTATCCTACTACTACTTACTTTTAAATTACTACAAACTAATTAATTTTTATCATATTTAAGCTTGAATTTAAGACCTCTTCTTCAAGAGGCAAAAGTTCTACCAAGTGAGCTAGCCTTATATTTACACATATATATGCATACATACATATTATATGTGTGTATATATGTGTACACATGCACAAATATATACATATCCATACTATAACATAATATATGTGAAGAAGACAAAATTGTCTTTTTGCATTAACTTTTAAAAGTTTAAGGGGTGAATTTTTATTTTTATGAATTTGACTATCGTGATTATTTTTTAAACATATATGTCAATAATGTGACTAGAATTATTGATTTATAAAGCAACTTCTCTAGTATTATTTTTTAAGAATTACACCATAAAAATGAGCATTTTGTTCTTTTTAATATAAGTTAGATATTGGTATAGTTTTTTTCTATTTGTAAAAGAAATACATGTTGTGTTTCCTGCTGTATCACACGGATACCTGTCTAGTATATATAAATATATAGGTTAGAAACTCATGTATTATATTGGTGGAATAAATTCAGCATGTTAAAATCTTTAGGTTTTATGAATGATTTATATGTTACATGTTATTAGTCATTGTTAAAATAAAAAATAATAAATATTTAAGAAATTATAAATAAAAAATTAATATTTTATAATAAAAATAAAAATTACAAAATTATATTTTAAGATAAGATATAATATAAATCATATAGTTTAATATTTTTCAATAAATTATTAGAATAATAAGATTTATAATTTAAATATTTGATTGCTTAGTTATATTTATAAAATCATCATCTATTTAATATGAGAGAAAGATAGGAAACACAAATTTAGAGTTAACATATCCTCTCTAATCTTTCACTTGTTATATACGGGTCAGGATTAATGCAGAACTATTTTTATTTTCAAAATCAAAATTATTTATTTATAAGTTAACATATCCTCTCTAATCTTTCACTTGTTATATACGGGTCAGGATTAATACAGAACTATTTTTATTTTTTAAATTAAAAGAATTATTTATTTATAAGTTAACATATCCTCTCTAATCTTTCACTTGTTATATACGGGTCAGGATTAATGCAGAACTATTTTTATTTTCAAAATCAAAATTATTTATTTATAAGTTAACATATCCTCTCTAATCTTTCACTTGTTATATACGGGTCAGGATTAATACAGAACTATTTTTATTTTTTAAATTAAAAGAATTATTTATTTATAAGTTAACATATCCTCTCTAATCTTTCACTTGTTATATACGGGTCAGGATTAATGCAGAACTATTTTTATTTTTAAAATCAAAAGAATTATTTATTTATATAAATGTAAATTAAGTTTGGTGATACATAAGATGTTTGACATATGTGTATATCATACATAATTAATAAACTATATAAAACAACTAAATATCACTAGCATTAACTTGCATTTATATAAATCAATTGTTTTTTAGTTTTGAAAATACAAAATGATCCTGTAATGATCATGTAATGATCCTGTAATGATCATGTAATGATCCTGATCTTATTATATAATATAGATTAGTATATACTATAGATATTATGTGGTATATATATAAGTCGGCTCTATTAAAAACTGTATTTTACGTAGAAAAGGGGGTGAAGTAAATCATAACATTTTTCCAAATCAAATCAATGACTAAGATAGAGATGATTCTACTTTAAGGGGGGGAGGGGGTTTAATTTTTATTTTGTTTTGTCATTTTCCAAAACAAGGATAGCATTTATATATTGTGTAAATTATTAAAATATTATATCATAAGTTGAAGATTTTATCCTTTGAATTTACATAGTGTATCTATATGGTTTTTTAAACAATCATTTTTTTTAATTGTTATATTGTGCATATAACTATGTTTTAAGTGGAAATGTGGATTATTTTATATGCGTACATATATGCGCACACATATATATACACAAGTATATATAATACATACATGTATCATATTTTTTATAACATCATACACACATATATAATAGTATACAATTATATACATAATTATATATGCATTATAATGTATATAATTCTACATGACTATAAACATGATGCGTATCACTTTATATGCTTGTTACCATTTTTTCACTTAACAAAAATACCTTCTTGATAGATACGACAACTTGATATGTTGATGAAGGTCATAATTATTAAATCAATTTAAGTAGCAATTAATTATCTTCTAAACTAAAAGCAATGTTTTGAAAACCGGACCGGACCGGCCGGTCCGACCGGTTCGACCGGGAACCGGACTCCAATCCGGTCCGGTTCGGTGCTTAAAACCGGTTTAACAGTGAACCGGTGGTCAGACCGGTTGAACCGGTCGAACAGGCGGTCGGACCGGTAACCGGACCGGTTGAACCGGTCGAACCGGCGGTCGGACCGGTAACCGGACCGGTTGAACCGGCTTTTTTATAAAAATTTTTATTTTTTTTAATTTTTACATAAATACGGTCCGGTTCTTATATACGGTCCGACCGGTTGAACCGGTCCGACCAGTGAACCGGTAAGGCGTCCGGTTCACTGTCCGGTCCGGTTTTAAAAACATTGACTAAAAGTCTCTAGTGAATGAAAGGTAGGTGTTCAATTCTTATAAAGTTTCTTTGATGTTTAGGTGTTGCACATTCAATTGCCCAGCTAAAACCATTACACTGAATACTATCCCCTCCCCACATTCCTACTTGGTGAAATATAAACCTTGAAACTACACCAATATTTACCCTTGAAACCCATTCATTCTCCAAGTACCCTAATCTTCAAAATAGTCGAGTACATCGTAGCAATTCATCGTTCAGGAAGATGTATCAAAATGATCACGACTCTCTGGAAAAGAGTCGTGATCAACCGCTTCCGTCTACAGGCTTCATGGAATCAAGCCAAACAGAAGTAGCCTGCCCGGAAGTGGATGGCAGGATGAAGAAAAGATTGTCACCAGAAATCCAAAACCATGAGTGGAGGCGTTATAGAGGAGTTAGACGAAGGCCGTGGGGGAAGTTCACGGCCGAGATAAGGAATCCGGAGAAGAAAAAGGCTAGATTGTGGCTTGGCACATATGATACACCTGAGCAAGCTGCATTGGCTTATGATCGAGCGGCTTTTAAGTTCCACGGCTCACGAGCAAAGGTTAACTTCCCTCTCTTGATAGGGCGCGATGACTCGTCCACTATGCTACCTCTAGTGCACCAGCCCACGTCCTCCGTGTCTACCCCGTCCTCTTCAGTGGAGAATGGATATCCGACAACCAACGCCACCTTGTCCACCATGATGGTGGATAAGGTGACGTTTACACCACCACCAGACATAACGTCTGGTGGTAATGATTCTTTGTGGTCCATTTTCTTGCAAAGCACGGTGCAGTCGCCGCCAAACACCTTCGCACAGGAGGAACTTTGGTTTCCAGTGATGGAACCACCACAGGCAACCACCACAACGATTAGAGCATCAGAGGTTGGAACTGATCATGACAGATTTTGGGATTTTCAGATCGATGCATTGACAGATGATGATTTCCTACTTCTTTAGTGCTTTAAAATTAGTAAATTTGTTTCATTGAATATCAATAACCTTTAAGATCACATGCATGACATAATAAAAAGTATCTTTAATCGGAACAGACTTGACCTCAATGGTGAGAATTGACATTTTGTTCTAGAAGTGTGAAAACTGTATAAGATGTTATGAATAAACATCAAATATTTCATCTTTGACATACAAAGTTTCAATGTTTTTACCAAAGGGGACTAACGGGAGTACGGGACCAGTTTAGATGTCTCTTAAACCGTTTTCATTTAAACCATTGAATCAGCTTATCGAACCGGTGAAAAAAAGAAGGAAATATCTTAATTTATTTAAGATATGTATGATTTATTAAACTTGAGTTATGACTAAAAATGATATTTTAGAGCAAAATTATACGCATAGTCCGGGGGTATGCACGTATTGCAACTTTAATCTATACTTTCAATAAATTACAGATGAGGGCCTGAAGTATGTGAGAAGTGCATGCTAACGGTCTCTGACACTAACAAAGGTTAACTTTCTATGTTAGTTTTTTTAAAAGACCAAAATACCCCTTATTTTTATCCTCTTCTCCATATTCAACACCCACCATCGCCGCCTCTACCCTCATCCCACTGTTGCCACCGCGTCTACCCTCAACCCACCACCACCGTCGCCGCCTGCACCCTCAACCCACCGCCACTGTCACCGCGCACCCTCAACCAACCACCAACATTGTTGCAGCACCCTTAACCCACCATCACCATTGTTGTATCTACCCTCAACCCACCACCACCACTACCTTTACCCTAGACCAACCATCACCGCCCCCTGCACCCTCAACCCACCACCAACGTCGTAGCATGCACCCTCAACCCACCTCGACAACCGCCTCTACCAGGGGCGGAACTAGCCTTTCGGGAACGGGGTCAAGTGACCCCATTGATATTTGAACCCGTAGTGTAACGTATAATACCGAATTTTTGAGTGAACCCATAGTTTTACAGGAAGTGAACCCATTAGTATATTAAAATTTATAATATAACACAAAACAGCAAGCTAGTTTGGTGGTAAAGTGCGCGCCTCCTCTTTCATGTGGTCGCAGGTTCGAATCCCAGCAGCTTTTTATTTTTGTTCCTTCTATATTTGCCTGAAATTACTAAAATACCCTTCTTCTATAAGCCTAAAATAAAACCCTAAAAATGAAGTGCGACCCCCAAATCCCCCAAATCGCTGCTCCTGAGCTCCTCCGACCTCCGCCTGAAATCCACCGTGACCCGGCCACCCCTTCCGTTGCTCGTTGCTCGAGTTAGTTTGTTGTTACTCAAATCCCAAATCGCTGCTCGCTGCTTGGTAGCCTGCTGGTCGCCGACCCCCAAATCCCAATCGGTTAGTTTGTTGTTACTTGTTATACTTAATGGTTTGTTGTTACTTGTTAGTTGTTAGACTTAGTTGCTTGAACTTGAATGGAAGTGGAAACAAAACTCAATTGCTGCTCCTCCCATTCTACTCCTGTTTGTTAGACTTAGTTGTTAGACTTAGTCGTTAGACTTAGTTGTTAGACTTAGTTGCATAACTTACTTGCTTAGTTGCCTGTTTGTAGTTCTTGCTGCTCCTCCCATTCTTGCTGCTCAATTGCTAATAGAATGGAAGTGGAAACAAAACTCGATGCAATTCCACTTGAATCAACTTTAATTGTTTTGATTGTTAGGTGGGAATTCTATAAAATTTGGTATCATAATGGATTAGAAATGATTTCGTGTTAAGTTTCTAAGCTTTATCCATAAGAGTTTTGAATGTGGAGGGTAGTGAGTTCACATTTATAATTTA
>BJCO01737210.1:0-19671 GCA_018326465.1 Flaveria floridana
AGTGTCCATGCGCCTAAGTTCCCCATGCGCCCAACACTTAGCTTATGCACCTCAGTATGCACATGCGCCTAACTGCCCTTGCGCCCGTATAATGTTCATGCGCCCGCATAGTGCTCATGCGCCTAAATAGTTCCCATACGCCCAAGTTTTCCTCATACGCATAAGTGTTCCCATATGCCCAAGTACCCATGTGCCTGTATAATGCCCATGCGCCTAAAGACTTAGAAAAATTACTAAAATTTTAGGGAAATAGAATGTTAAAAGTTAAGACCTGGAATGTTTAAGGATTATGTTTTGTTAGTATTATGCAGGTTTATGGTCAGATAATTATGTTCCATAGTATTTATTACTACGTGACTTTACGTGATGTGTTAATGCTAGTATACGTAAAATATTATCGTAAATGAAGCAAAAGATTAAAAATAATGAAAAGTGGAACATAATGAATGAGTGAAAGTCTTACAAGCAAAATTTAAGGAGGATCACAACTCATTGAGAGTTGTTAGCTCAAATGTGTGTTATATAGCATGTGATCTTGGCTAACCCATGACGGTTCACACACAGGCGGAGTCAGCCTTGGTGACTGATCCATACGTGCGAAACAGGATCCTTGTCGCTTAATTTCAAGACTGATGTGGCTTTGTGCCCAACGATGGGGTATAGCTTATTACAGGATCTGGATAGAAGTGAAAGATAATGAAAAAGTGCGAAACGAACAACTACGTGCGATAATGGAAGATAATAAGTCAATACCTTGATGTATGTACGATGAATGACTATGTGCGAAAGTAAAGAAAATGTTTTAAGTAACTGGAAAGTATTTTATCTATAAAAACTAGAACTCGCTAAGCAACGCTGACTTTTATGCATTTTCAGTTGGCAGGTAATTCATTGCAGAGGATGGCACGAGGGTGAAGCTACTTGGCAATTAAGAAGACTGGCATCCATCTTATGCATACATGTTATTTTTGTCTTGTAATGCAGCTAAATTTATTTTGTAACTTTATCAATGATGTACTACTTGGTAAAAGTAATTATTAATGCATGAATTGGTTTTTGTTAAATTTATTCTAATGAATTTTAATGAGTTTAAAATATTTTGCGCGATGAATGATAAACTGTAAGCGTTTCGGGAACGGGGCCTTACAAGTTGGTATCAGACCCAAAGTTTAAGAGAATCGGGTAAATTATTTTCAAAACCTAAAACTTAAACTGAGAATGTGACAAGAAAAAGGGAAGGGTTGCCAGCCCAAGTAGCTATGTGCCATCGAATAATTTTCTTAAAGTTAATCGGTATTATGTGTGTGTGTTATTTGACTTATGTGCTCCTAGTAGATTTGAATACTAATGTAGTCAGGATAGGAAGTACTTGGGGAATGAAGAGTAAGGTAAGTGACTAATCACAACTGGCCACTGTAATTAGGGACTTACTATACTTGACATTATCTGAGCTATTACCTTGAATGATCGTGTTGGTGTTTAAATCTTATAGTGATCAGAGATGGCCGGTGGTAGATCATCAAAGGCCTCACGAAATGGAGTACGTGGTGGACGTGGTGCTGGACCACATGTCATGAGGAACAAGGCTAAAGCTGCTGAAACAGCACCAGAAGAGCCCGAAGTCCATCACCAGGAAGGTGGTGATGAGAGTGCGAACCTAAGGGCCTCAGTAAAAGAGGCAGTAGTTGAAGAAGTCCATCAAGTCATGCAGACGATTCAGCCGTCTGTGGTGACTGAAGTCATTAGGGCTGTGAAGGAGGATGAAAAGAAGGAAAAAAGGGAAAAGAGGAAGACCACTGAGAGAGGAGAAAGGGAGCAACCGGAGGCTGAGACGGTAAACTGCACGGGGATATAACTACGGGGTATTTCAAAGGTGCAAGCCCCTAATGTTTGATGGGAATGCCAATGCTGTTGCTGCTCACCGATGGGTGAGGGAGATGGATGCGGTACTTGATATCAACGAGTGCCGAGAAGATCATAAGGTGAAGTTTGCTACCCATTCGTTTGTGGATTCGGCCTTATGCTGGTGGGATAACATTGTCCAGGCTAAGGGTAGCAGGGCCATTAGTAGGATGAGATGGACAGAACTAAAGAAGCTGGTGATTGAGGATTTCTATCCGTAGAGGGAATTGGACAAGAATGAGAGGGAGTTCCTGCAGTTGGAGGCGGGAACCATGACACACCAGCAATATGCGATGAAATTCAATGAGATGGCAAGGCTAGTGTCAGATCAGGTGACACCTGTGTCATGAAAGATCAAGAGATACATTCAGGGTCTACCGGCGGATATTCGCAGACATCTGATCGCCGCCCAGCCATGTACGTTCAGGTCGGTGGTCGATTTGGCAAGAATACTATATGATAAGAGAGAGGTGGTGGTCGTGGCAGAGGTGAGTAAGAAGAGTGGTGGGGACAAGAACTGGAATGAGAAGCGGTTTAATCATGATGGTTCCACTCCAAATAACAAGAAGGTAAGGGTGGATGATTGAAGGGTGGTCACGTCACGTGCGGGGACGAAGAGGTGTGGTAAATGTAGGAAGGAGCATGCGGGGGAGTGTAAGTGGGGATCTAATGTCTGCTTCAAATGTGGGAAGCCTGGGCATATGGCCAGAGAGTGTGGGGTTATAAGGTGTTATAACTACAGTGAAGAGGGCCATCTGAGTAGGGATTGCAAGAAGCCGAGGGCTAAAAGTTCTGGTACGAAGATAAAGACCGGGAATGAAGGGCAAAGAGTGAGCGCTAGAGTATTCACTATGACCATGGAGGAGGCTAGGGTGGACCCCGATATCATATCAGGTACGTTCCTGGTAAACCAAATTTGTGCCTCTATGTTATTTGATTCTGGTGGTAGTAGGAGTTTTATTTCTACTGCTTTCTGTGCTAAGTTGTTTGTTAGAAGTAAAAGTATTGATGAGCCCTTTGTTGTAAAAAGTACTATTGGTAAGTCAACTAGGATATCTGATGTGTTAGAGGATTGCGTGATAGAATTAGAAGGTCGTAAGTTTCCTACGAGACTGTTTGTGATGACCATAGGCGGATTCGATGTAGTCTTAAGGATGGATTGGCTAGCAGGCTACGAGGCAAATATTATGTGTCGAAATAAGATGATTGGTTGACTGCGCCCGACGGGAATCCAGTGATGATCTACGGTGATCGACTTACTACGGTTCCGAAAGTGATTTCAACGGTGGTGGCAGAAAAGTGTATGAAACGTGGATGTAACACCTACCTGGCTTATGTAAAGGATGTTGATGCGTCAGTACCACAATTGTCTGACGTACCAGTGGTGTGTGACTTCCCGGACATGTTTCTAGAAGACCTATCTGGTGTGCCACCTGATCGTGAGATCGAGTTTCAAATTGATTTGTTACCGGGTGCCCAACCTGTTGCCAAGGAGCTGTATCATCTAGCTCCGTCTGAAATAAAAGAACCGATGTCTCTGTTGCAAGTGCTATTAGATAAGGGGTTCATTCGACCAAGTATCTCTCCATGGGGTTCTCCAGTCTTATTTGTAAAGAATAAGGATGGTAGTATGCAGACGTGCATCGACTACCAAGAGCTGAACAAGTTTACGGTGAAGAATCGGTATCCATTACCAAGGATTGATGACTTGTTTGATCAGCTCCAAGGTGCCGGTTGGTTCTCGAGGATAGATCTTCGATCTGGTTACCATCAACTGAAGGTGAAGGAGCAAGATATTCCTAAGACAATTTTTCGTACGCGTTATGGACACCACGAATTTCTTGTTATGTCCTTTGGTTTAACCAACGCGCCAACTGCCTTTATGGACTTGATGAAACGAGTGTGTTGGCCGATGTTGGATAAATCAGTGATTGTGTTCATTGATGATATCCTGATTTATTCGAAGAGTGAAGAGGAGCATGTCGGTCACATTCAGGAGATACTGGAGGCACTTAGAAGGGAGAAGTTGTATGCCAAATTCTCTAAATGCGTGTTCTGGTTGTGGGAGGTTCAGTTTATAAGTCATGTTTTTAATCCTAAAGGGATCATGGTGGACCCGACAAAGGTTGAAGCAATGATGCAGTGGATGTCTCCAAAGACGCCATCCGAGATCCGTAGTTTCTCGGGTTTGGCGGGTTATTGCAGGAGATTCATCCAAGATTTTTCCAAGATAGCTTCTTCATTGACTAAATTGATCCGTAAAGATGTGAAGTTCGTATGAGATCAAGCACAAGAGAATGCTTTCGAGGAGTTAAGGACGAGATTGTCTCAAGCTCCTGCCTTGACGTTACCCGAACGAAGCCAAGACTTGGTGGTTTATTCGGATGCTTCTTATTCAGGATTGGGTTGCGTGTTGATTCAACGGGGAAAGGTTATAGCCTACGCGTCCTGACAGTTGAAGATCCACGAGGCTAACTACCCTACCCACAATTTGGAGCTAGAAGCTGTGGTCTTCACATTGAAGATTTGGAGGCACAACTTATATGGGATGAAGTGCACCATCTTCACCGACCATAAGAGCTTGAAGTACTTCTTTGAGCAGAAGGATCTCAACATGAGGCAAAGGAGATGGTTGGAGCTCATCAAGGATTATGACTGTGAGATCCATTATCATCCGGGTAAGGCTAACGTTGTGGCCGATGCCCTTAGCCGAAAGGAGGGACCCGAGCCAATCCGGATGAAAGCTTACCATTTGGTGATGGCCTCTGATGTGATGAAAAATGTCAAGGAGTATTAGGATGAAGCGCTTAAAGAGGATCAAATTAATTCCGAACGTATGAAGGGTCTAGTCGCAGAATTGGGTGAGAACACTCTCGATGTTAGAACCTGAACTGGACAGATGTGGATCACTCGTTATGGAGATCTACAGGGACGAATCACGGATGAAGATCATAAGACTCGATACTTGATTCATCCCGGTGCCACGAAGATGTACCAGGATGTGAATAAAGATTATTGGTAGCCGAGAATGAAGCGCGATGTAGCCGAGTACGTGAGCAAGTGCCTTACTTGTTTGCTAGTGAAGGCAAAGTATCAAAAGCCATACGGGAAGATCCAATCTTTGGATATACCCGAGCGGAAATGGGATCACATCACCATGAACTTCATTACGAAGTTGTCGCGTACGACAAGAGGTTACGGAGCCATATGGGTGATAGTTGACCGTTTGACAAAGAGCGCTCACTTTCTACCGATCCGCAAGACATTCATCTGAGAGGTTGGTGGATTTTTTCATCAAAGAGATTGTAACTCATCATGGTGTATCGGTGTCTATTGTGTCTGATCGCGACACTCTATTTACATCTAAGTTTTAGAAGAGATTTCACGATGCGATAGGGACGAGGTTACATATCAGTATGGCTTACTATCCTCAAACAGATGGTCAGTCGGAAAAGACCATCCATATGCTAGAAGATATGCTTCGGGCATGCGTCATCGATTTTGGTGGAAGTTGGGACGAGCATTTATAGTTAGCTGAATTCTCGTATAACAATAGTTATTATGTCAGTGTTGGCATGCTACCATACGAGATGCTATACGGTAGGAAGTGTAGAACGCTCGTATGTTGAGGTGACATCGGACAGAAGGAGTTAGGAAGCGTGGAGGTGATCGAAGCTACGACTAAAAAGTTGGATAAGATCAAGGCCTTTATAAAGTTGGCAAAAGATTGGCAAAAGTCGTATGCTAGCAAAAGGCGTAGATCGATTGAATTCGAGGTGCCAATAATGTTATACTGAAGGTTTCACCTTGGAAAGGTATCATTTAATTTAGAAAGCGGGGTAAGTTGAGCCCGAGGTACATAGGACCTTTTCAAATCATTGCTCGAGTAGGAGATGTGGCCTATAGGTTGGAGTTGCCCGATGAGTTAAGTGGGATTTATCCAACATTCCATGTATCTCATCTGAGAAAGTGCTTAGCTGATGAAGATATGATTGTACCGCTAGAGGACATCGAAGTGGATGAACAGCTCAACTATGTAGAGCAACCAGTTGCAATCATTGACCAAAAAGAGAAGAGATTATGGAATAAGGTGGTTCCACTAGTGCGAGTATAGTGGAGGCACAGTAAGGGATCCGAGTCTACATGAGAGACTAAAGAAAAAATGATATAGCATTACCCATAACTATTCGAGGAGAAACATGTTTCGGGGACGAAACCTATATAAGGGGGTGGACTTGTAACACCCGAAAATTTATAAAAGAAAAGAAAAGAAGAGTAAAAAGAAAAGAAGGTAAAATAACCCAAGTTAAGGGGTTAAAGTTGTGCAAAAGGAAAACTTTATTATTATTATGTTTAAAAAGATGGAATGGCCGCCCACAACCTTTCTCACTAACTGCTGTCGACACTTTTAGAGAGAGAGAGAGAGCAAAGGTCTATCGGTTCTAGAGAGAAGAAGAAGAAGAATTTGCTGAAAGGTGAGTTCTAGATCCCCCATTTTTCTGTTTTTGACATGTTTTGGGGCTGAAAATATATGTAAATAACTTTACAACTCACAAGTATGTTACTACTCTTAGTTATACGGATGAATGTATGTTCGATTATGTATGGTGTGTTTCACGTTTATATGCCTATTTTAGGAGCATAGAAAGTTAGTTTTGGACTTATAAATATGTTAGAATGTTGATTTAGGGACTGAAATTAGTTTGGTTAGACCTGGTAAAGTGTCCATATGCCTAAGTGTTCATGCACCCACTGCCCACACGCCTAAGTATGGACCAGAAGCCCAAGCAGTGTCCATGCGCCTAAGTTCCCAATGCGCCTAACACTTAGCTTATGCGCCTAAGTATGCCCATGTGCCTAACTGCCCATGTGCCCGCATAGTGTTCATGCGCCTGCATAGTGCTCATGCACCTAAATAGTTCCCATGCACCAAAGTTTTCCTCAGGCGCCTAAGTTTTCCCATGCGCCCAAGTACCCATGCGCCTGCATAGTTCCCATGTGCCTGCATAGGGCTCATGTGCCTAATGACTTAGAAAATATTTTGAAATTTTGGGGAAATAGAAAGTAAAAGTTAAGACCTTGAATGTTTAGGGATTATGTTTTGTTAGTATTATACAGGTTTGTGGTCAGATAATTATGTTCCATAGTACATATTACTACGTGACTTTACGTGATGTGTTAATGCTAGTATACATAAAGTATTATCATAAATGAAGCAAAAGATTAAAGATAATAAAAAGTGGAACATAATGAATGAATGAAAGTCTTGCAAGCAAAATTTAAGGAGGATCACAACTCATTGAGAGTTGTTAGCTCAACTATGTTATATAGCACGCGATCTTGGCTAACCCATAAGGGTTCACACACAGGGGAGTTAGCCTTGGTGACTAATCCATACGTGCAAAATAGGATCCTTATCGCTTAACCCCAAGACTGATGTAGTTTTGTGCCTAACGAAGGGGTATAGCTTATGATAGGATCTGGATAGAAGTGAAGGATAATGCAAAAATGCGAAACGAACGAATATGTGTGATAATGGAAGATAATAAGTCAATACCTTGATGTATGTACGATGAATGACCATGTGCAAAAGTAAAGAAAATGTTTTAAGTAAATGGAATGTATTTTATCTATAAAAACTAGAACTCACTCAGCAACGCTGACTTTTATGTATTTTCAGTTGGCAGGTAATTCGTTACTGAGGATGGCATGAGGGTGAAACTACCTGGAAATGAAGAAGATTGGCATCCATCTTATGCATACATGTTATTTTTGTCTTGTAATTCAACTAAATTTATTTTGTAACTTTATCAACGATGTATTATTTGGCAAAAGTGACTATTAATGCATGAATTGAATTTTGTTAAATTATTCCGCTGCAATGTTTTTAGTATTGTAATGATTTTTAATGAGTTTTAAATATTTTGCGCGATGAAAGACCAACTGTAAGCGTTCCAGGAACGGGGCCTTACAAACGGTCATGGTTAAGGTTTAGTGATTAAATGATAGACCAATTACGGTTATGGTTAAGGTTGTCCTATAATTGAAATTTAAGTCTAACAAAAAAACTCATATATCACTTTTAAATATATAAAGTAAATGTGTTGTCTGTCACTACATTATCGTTTACATGGTTTTTTTGTTAAAGACTTATCAACATCTATTACTAATTGATTTAAAACAAAATACTATTTGATTCAAGCATATAAATATGAGACCTGATGTCCAAAGAAGACACATGAAATGTACGTAAAGGCAACCGCATATGTGGTTACTTTATTAACCGAAACCCAACATATAATCGAAGGTTAACCGACCCTTCTATAATCAAACAATCAGTAATGGTTACGGAAGAGGCCACAACCAACCTATAACCGCCTTAGAACAACTGCCAAGGTGGGTTAACATATAGGCATGGGGAGTTTTGCTAAACACACTTTTGACTAGGGTGATTTTAGATTTAAAGGTATGGATGTTGACCGTTTATGAGAAAAACTCATTTGTTTATTTTGGAAATATTGGTTGATCACCCCAATTATGCCTAAGATTAGAATGTGGTTAGATCTAGGTATTCCTTTTACATCTTATGCAATAAATTGATAAGGCATAGTTGTGGGTGTTGATGAAAGACTTGATTAAGTAGGTTATATTTATAGAGGCTTCGAATGACACGACCGTTGGTAAGAAAAGCTCACACATGGTTACAACTTTTGATGGTGTGTTGCATTATTCCTTCACGTGGTACGGTGATAGAAATTGTAAATCTGTTATTTCTTAAATTGAGTGGTTTAAAACCCGATTTTATGCTTATATTTTCTTTTAGGCTAGCTTCTTATTAGTTTCTTATTAATAAAAATGTTGTTATTCACAAAAAATATATTATTGTTATAAATATTATCAATTTATATTTCTATTTACAAAGGAAGAGATCAAATAAAAACCATAAAAACCCACCTTTAGTCAAGCACATATTTTAAAATTATATTTTTAATCGTTTAAAGTGTATTTGAGCAAACTTCAACATTATTATTTAAGGTCTATTATACATTTTTCGAATTAAATCCCCATGGAACGAAGATAATGACGAAACGAGTTACATATATGTAACTTATATGAGTTACATGTACGTAACTCATAGTTGTGCACATGATAACACGTAGTTACACATACGTTACCCATGTTTTACGTGGATTTTTATTTAAATTCTTTCCTATATATGTATATGTGTATATAGTTATAGGATGTATTATTTATAAACCTCATCTTAGAGTGAACACTCCTAAAGTCAATCAAAGCCCTTCATTTTTTTTCTTTTGTTTTAGCTTTAACTATAATCTAAAAGGCATTTTGATCATTGTAATTTTTCTTTCATTCCCATGATCTGATATTAATCTACTCCCTCCCTCCCCCAAATTTTATTCAATAAACCATCTTTACACAGCTCCCTCTCTCTCTCTCCCCCTATCCACCATTTTATAAAAAAGTCATCAAATCTAAAGTTATAAATCTACTTTCTTGATATGCATATATGGGGAAAAAAGGAAAGAATATGTCATTGGTGAGGGTGGAGGTGAGAAATAAGTATGGTGTCTGGATGGTGCTAAGGGAGGTGCTTGAAATATCCTGGTTGCTGATGGTTGAGCAGTGGTTCAATGATAGATGTCACACCCCCGGTTTTTAGCACTCCTAGGTTATGTGACTTGTTGGTTTCGATCGTTCGTTTTGTGATTTCAAAATCATTTTCACGACTGAAATTTATGTCAAATTCATATTTTTCATAAATGCGTAACATTAATGTTATATCAAAACTTTTGATATTTTATATATTTACAAAAGGATTTAAAACCCTTTATATACAATTGAAATTTAGGTCCAAGGGGCAAAGCCCCTGGATAGGGTTAAATGTACAATATTTTCACCTTGTGATGTGCAGTTGAGCCAATACTATCCTATGAATAATGAAGGTAGTTTCTAAGTAAGCAACACTTTGACTTAATATTAGATTCTATAGCTTCAGGACTTCATTTTTAGTGTTATTTCTTCATTTAGCACCTCGGGATTGCTTCGGATTAATTTAAACTAAGAGATGCGTTAAACTGGGAGAGATTTGAGAGAGATATCTAGGGGTTTATATATACAAAATGATGTTATTCCAATAAAAACAATAATAATTTTGATTGATCTTGAAAAGTTAGCATGGTTCATAATAATATAGGGTTAACATTTGAACCATACTGTATATATATAGGATAGAGATCAAATGTTAACCATTTTTATTATGATAACCAATTCACCCAACTGGTGATCCATAGTAGGCCACGTCACCACTATAAGTTAGAGTTATATTGGTAAAAGTAATAGTTCACTACGAATGTTAAAGGATTGTTTAAAAAATATAGCAAGAGTATACTCAGATTAAATATACTATAACGATTTAGTTAATGGTATAGAATGTATAAAAATAACATCATACAGCCATTATGTACCATCAGAATTTCATCGATAGATGCTTTAGCTCGACCTCAGCTCTCCACTACCGTGAACTCGTATTTGACAAGAATAGAAAGAATACACATGTCATGTAAGTCCTCCACTAGAAACCTCCATCAAAGGGGGAGAGGCTTAGTTGATGATGCTCCGGTCACTGCCACATGGATTGTAGGATGTGGGAGTGTGGGTTCAATCAGGATGCGGCTGATATGGGTTAGGGGACTTAGGTTTATAATATAACTTTCATCTTTTTCCACCTTTAGCCCCTATAATTTGTTATGTTTCCAACCTAACCCTAAACTTTAAATCAAAATTTTTCATTATTACAAGTTTATTTAACTTTTAACAACAAATACATACATCTATTCCTATTAAATTTATTTTGAAAATTAGGGGTGTTACACATTCTATACGAACAATATACTAAATTATATTAGAAACATATATCCCACATCCTTCTACTCAAGAGATTGACCCTAGGGAAGAAAGGGTCATTGTGAAAAAGGTTATATGTACTACTGATCCATCAATTGATCAGCGGGATAGAGACAATACACTAAGACCTTAACCATGACAACATCACTATGACATTAACCATGACAATTCACTTCAAGGATGTTTCTAAGGAGCCATCCTTGAGGAGAGGAACTCAGGGTACCAAGAAACCATTTCGAATAGTAAGGGGGCAGAGGCAAGGCCTTGGAGCTCATCAAGTCCTCACAATTTCACAACTGTGGATGATGGAAGCGTGCAACTAATAGATGAATTGACGGATACTAATCTTGATCTTGCCCAAACACTATGCTTTGTAAGAAGAAAAAATAGATTACAAAGGTATGCTCAACGAGCAACAGTTCTTAAATTTGAGAACTGTCTGCTAAAAGCTTTGATAGATAAAATTATTAAATAGGAAAATCATGTCAAAATTATACAAGATTAGGCTGCAAGAGTTGCTGATTTGGAAACTCGAGTAAGCACTCTTCAGCAGTCAACAGATAGATTGATTGACCTTGAATTCAAGGTATATACTCTTCAAGAGACTATTGATCTTCGGTAGTCCATCATATCAGTCTTTAGAAGTCACCAACATAACAAGAACCATTAGATGTGTCTTCCTCCTGAATATTAGTGTCATATTGAATCTCAAATGATGCTACCAAAAAAAAAGAAAGACGAACCCAATGAAGCTAATGATTTTCTTCAACTAGCCAAAGAAGTAGTCAGCAGCTTGAAGCAAAATCCATTCTCCTCAACATGGAATAAAGATTATGGGCCTATATCCAAAGCTAAAGTTGAGATAAATGCTTTATTAAATGAGCAAAGGATGGATCTAAGGATAAGAGGATGGAATTTAGAAATATTATGAGCAGATTGAATAAGAAAGTTCAACTCGGCAATAAGAAAATGGTTCAACTGAATAAGTCAGGTGCTTCTTTCTCCCTTAAAAGAAAAAGGATGGATAAACCAGCTTCTAATAGAGATTAGTACTGGGACTTAAAGCCATCCCAAAGTCATCTACCAACAAAGAAGCTCCTAAGCTCATAGTTCTGTCTGAAGCTGCTGAGGTACTTGAGAAGTTGGCATTAGAGACAACTATTGAATCCATCAGGCAGGAGATTCAATCAGCACCTAAATCTACTAGTTAGTTGATAGTCTACATAATGGAATACTTAACAATAGAAGATGAAATGGAAATACATGTAATTATCCTTCAAATAGAAACAACTCAACTTCAAATATATCAAAGGGATACATCTGAGTCCGAGCTCAAGAAATCAACTGAAAAGATCTTTTGTCAACCGCATGTTAAAGCTAAAATCATAATTAAATCTAAGGTGAATATTAATCCATATGGACTTGAAGTCACTATTATACCAACTAATAATGAGGCAACAGGTACATCCACTGAATTCCTAATAGTCAGACATACTGCACCTTATTCTTCCATTGTCTTTGCAAACAAAAGAAAGATGCCTATGACTGTTAAAGAAGAATTAGAGACTGAGTCTTAGTAAAGGAAGAAGAGATTCCTCATGACCATGAAGATGGAGATCTCCCTAAAGAAGAGCAAAAGATAACTTGTAAACTTGTACTTTGGTAAAGCTCAAGCAGCTTTAATAAGATAGAACATTGTTTTTTTAACAAAGGAATAAAGCGTCTTGAGCTGCAAGAATAGCAAGTCAAAATCTATAGTTCTATCAAAAACATAACCAAATGCTATTAAGAGAATACTCTCTAAGTCCACTGATCCATCTGTAGAGAGTACTACTTAAAGAAGAGTCACCTAGAAAGCTCCTCTAACAACCACTATTGATCCTACACAAATGATCCAACCTCAGAGTCAAAAGAAGAAGGATAAAGACTCAGAAAAGTATAGATTGACAGATCAGCTTAAAGAAAAGGGATTCAACTTTAAAGGGTTTAATAGAAGGAGTCTATGTGAACTTGAGTGAAAACTGGCAGCTGTAACTCATGTCAAAAGGGAGAGATCAGCTAAGTTAGCATGAGAGAAAAGAGTTAAATCTGAGATAAGGAATTTAGAAAGGAGGTTGGAGACAAGTAACAAATGAAAGTGCATCTCAAGTATTATGGTTTCTCTAGCAAATAAGTAGAACCAAATAAGTATGTCTATTCTTGATCTAAACATCAGAGAGATCATGAAAAAAGTTACAGCTGGTGAGCCTCCCAGTTATGAAGAAGCCAAGGAGTCATGAGAGTGGAAATAAGGAAAAATGAAAGAACTACACAAAGAACCTCCCGGCTGTTGACTAAAGAACCAGAATCTCCACTTTCTAAAATAAGTATCTCGGATGATGATCAACCTCTATCATCAGTCATACCCATAAAGAAAGTTGAACAAAAAAGGTAGTAAAAGCAAGACTGATTGATCAAGTAATTAATATAAGGAACCATTGGTGTTGGATATATTAAAGAGATAGAGAAATATAGAATGAAAAGGGCAAATGGATTTATCAATTACAATGACACTAAAAATGACATTCTTAATTTGCCTCTAGACATTCTAGAGCAAATTGTAGAAGTTCTCAATATTTTTGGAAGTAGTCATGAGAAGACTGTAAGGCTCCGTTCCCGGGCACCTCATAGTTGGTCATTCATTGCACATAAAACTTATTAACATACATTTCATTAAGTAAACATCGGAATTACTTTAGCAAAAGCCATTCTCCATTATTAAAAGTTACTGTTGTTAAGCAATACAGTAATGTTTAAGTTACAAAAGATTGTTTAATTGCATTACAAAACAACAATAATATAACATAGGAACGGATGTCAGTCATTCCATGCCGAGTAGCTTCACCCTCATGCCATCCTCAACAATGATTACCTGCCAACTAAAAATATATAAAAGTCAGCGTTGCCGAGTGAGTTCTAGTTTTAAAAGTATTAAGATACCTTGTGTAACATATATATATATATATATATATATATATATATATGAAAATACTCTTTTTGTGAAAATACATCTCTTACTCCTGTACGTGAGCACGCATTAACTATACAACAAGGTAATACTTTCTTTCTTTACTGTATGCCTTGTTCATTTTGTACTCTTTCAACTTTATCTTTCACTGTCTATATGGACCAATGAGCAATACCCTAGACTATATGCGCGGGAAAACTGGTGTTGGGCCTCTGGTCTCTCAATGGGCTATGATCTTTGTACAAGGCTGGCCCAGTCACCTAGGGTATGTTGCAAAGGTCCGCTAATCTCAATTGATTATCCCTGTCTGCATCCTTTGGGGTAGCTAACCCGCATCACAGTTGAGCTAACGACAACATGGTCGTGCACCTCCTATATGCTTGCAAAACTTGTTAACATTTTAATTAGGTTCCACTTCTCTTTATCATTACTCTTTCACTTTATTAGGGATAATACTTGCATTTATGATCATAGGCACACCACATAAGTCACACAATAATAATCACTATGATCATAGGAATAACTTATAATAATGCAAATATAATAGCAATTAAAAACCCTAAGTCAAACTTGGGTCATACTCTAATGATTCTGTTTTACTCAAAATTTCAGAAAATTGTTAAGTGTTCTAGGCGCAAGCGCACTATGCAGGCGCATGAGGCCTGTTTAGGCGCATGGGCACTATTTGGGCGGTTCAACACTTAGGCGTTTGGACTATTTCAGACGCATGGGCACTATTTGGACGTTTGGTTCACACTTAGGCGTCTGAGTCAAAACCTTAGATGTATGGGCTCCTGTTCAGACGCATGGACACTATTTGGACGTTTAGTTCACACTTAGGCGTCCCAGCTCTTTCTGCCCAATGTCTCCCCAACATACAGGCGTCCTACATCTTCTACCGTATAGTATCTCATAGGGTGGCATGCCAATACTAGCATGATGACTGTTATTATATGAGAATTCCGCTAATGGTAAGTGATCGTCCCAACTTCCTCCAAAATCGATCACACATGCTCGAAGCATATCCTTGAGCATCTAAATCGTCCTCTCAGACTGACCATCTGTCTGAGGATGATAAGCCATGCTAATGTGTAGCCTTGTCCCCATCACGTCATTAAATCTTTTCCAAAACTTCAATGTGAGTCGGGTGTCACAATCCAACACGATAGACACCGGCATGTCGTGACGAGCTACAATCTCCTTGATGAATAGATCCGCCAGTCTCTCGGAAGAATACGTCTCGCGGATTGGTAGGAAGTGAGCACTCTTGGTTAGACGATCAACAATCACCCAGATGGCATCGTACCCCCTCGTCGTGTGGGGTAGCTTCGTAATGAAGTCCATGGTGATATGCTCCCACTTCCACTCGGGTATATCCAACGGTTGGATCTTCCCGTAAGGCTTCTGATGCTCTGCCTTCACTTGCAAGCAAGTAAGGCACTTACTCACATACTCTATCACGTCACGTTTCATACCCGGCCACCAGTAGTCCTTCTTCATGTCTTGATACATCTTGGTGGCATCAGGATGAATGGAGTATCGAGTTTTGTGAGCTTCACCATGATTCTCCCTCACAGATCTCCAAAACGGGGAATCCACATTCGTCCAAGGCGGGTTCTAACCCCGTGGGTGTTTTCTCCCACTTCCGTGACTAGACCTCTCATTCGTTCAGAGTTGAGGCGATCTTCTTTCAACGCCTCATTCTGAAATTATTTCACTTGAGTCGTCACGTCTGAGGTCATCACTAACTGATACGCCTTCACCCGAATTGGCTCGAGTCTCTCTTTTCGGCTAAGGGCATCGGCCACCATGTTGGCCTTAACCGGATGGTAGTGGATCTCACAATCATAATCTTTGATGAGCTCCAACTATCTCCTTTGTCGCATGTTGAGATCCTTTTGCTCGAAGAAGTACTTCAAGCTCTTGTGGTCGGTGAAGGTGGTGCACTTTGTCCGGTATAGGTAGTGCCTCCAAATCTTCAACGCAAAAACCACAGCTGCTAACTCCAAATCGTGTGTATAGTAGTTGACTTTGTGGGTCTTTAACTGTCAGGATGCGTAGGCTATCACCCTTCCACGTTGCACCAACACGTAACCTAACCCGGAATAAGATGCATCTGAATACTCCAAATCTTCATCTCGTCTTCAACTCCTCAAAAGCACACTCCTGTTCTTGACCCCACACAAACTTCACATCCTTGCGAGTCAACTTAGTCAAAGATGAGGCTATCTTGGAGAAGTCTTGGATGAACCTCCTATAGTAGCCCGCCAAACCCTAGAAACTACGGATCACGGATGCGTCTTTGGAGACTTCCATTGCATCACCGCCTCAACCTTTGCTGGGTCCACCATGATTCCTTCAGCATTAACGACATGACTCAAAAACTGAACCTCGCGTAACCAGAACGCACGCTTAGAGAATTTAGCATACAACTTCTCTCTCCTAAGTGTCTCCAATACCTCGCGTATGTGGCCAGCATGTTCTTCCTCACTCTTAGAATAAATTAGAATATCATCAATAAACACTATCACTGGTTTATCTAGCATTGGCCGACATACTCGATTCATCAAGTCCATAAAGGCAGCTGGCACGTTAGTTAACCCAAAAGACATAACGAGAAACTCGTAGTGTTCATAACGCGTATGAAAAGCTGTCTTAGGAATGTCCTCCTCCTTCACCTTCAATTGCTGGTAGCCAGATCGAAGATCTATCCTCGAAAACCAACTGGCACCTTGGAACTGCTCGAACAAGTCATCAATCCATGGTAACAGATATCGATTCTTCACCGTCAACTTGTTCATCTCTCGGTAGTCGATACACATCCGCATACTACCATCCTTTTTCTTTACAAACAATACTGGATCACCCCATGGAGAGATACTCGGTTGAATGAATCCCTTATCCATTAACTCCTTCAATTGTTCCATGAGTTCCTTCTTATCAGTTGGAGCTAATCGATATGGTGCTTTGCCAACAGGTTGAGCACCGGGTATCAAGTCAATTTCAAATTCCATTTCACAATCCGGTGGCACACCTGATAAGTCCTCTGGAAACACATCGGGAAAGTCACACACCACAAGTACATCAGACAGTCGTGGTGTTGATGTGTCCGCATCTTTTACATAGGCCAGATAGGCACTACATTTACGTCTCATGCACTTCCCCGCCACCACCATCGAAATCACTTTTGGAATCATCGTAACTTGATCTCCATAAATCGTCACAAAGCTTCCATCTAGCGTAACTAGTCGAATCATCTTCTTACGAAATACGATGTTCGCTTCATAGGTTGCTAACCAGTCCATCCCTAGTACTACGTCGAATCCACCTAGGGGCATCACATGTAACTTAGCAGCAAACCTATGACCTTCTAGTTCTATGTCACAGTCCTCTATTATATCGATGATTCTAGTGGACATACCAATAGCAGTTTCTACATCGAAGGGCTCACTAATACTCCTACTACTAGCAGAGAATTTAGCACAAAAAGTAGTAGAAATAAAATTCTACTGGAACCAGAATCAAATAATACAAAGGCACAAGTTTGATTTTCTAGAAACATACATGACACGACATTGGGATATACTTTGGCTTCCTTCCGGGTCATGGTGTAAGCTCTAGCACTTGCCCTCTGTCCTCCTTCCTCCGGCCTCTTATTCGCCCCAGAGCTCTCCGCCCTCGGCTTCTTGCAGTCCTTGATCGCGTGGCCTTCCTCGCCACAGTTATAGCACTTCAGCACCCTACAGTCTCTAGCGATGTAGCCAGGCTTGCCACACCTGAAGCATACATTCAATCCCAACCTACACTCGCCGATATGCTCCCTTCCACATTTGCCACACTTCTTCAGCCCTGAGCTTGTCGACACGCTATGGTCATCCACCTTCATCCTCTTGTTGTTTGGAGTGAAGCCACCACGTCCAAACCTCTTCCCATTCCAGTTTTTTATCACCACGACTCGTCTTCTTCACCTCCACCACTGCCTCCTCCCGTTCATCGTATAACCTGCCCATCAAGTCCACCACCGATCAAAAGGTACCAGGTTGAGCTGCGATCAGATGCCTGCGAATATCAGCCGGCAGTCCCTGGATGTACCTCTTGATCTTCCTTGACACCGGCGTCACCTGATCGAGTACCAGCCTCGCCATTTCGTTGAATTTGGTGGTGTACTGCTGGTGGGTCATGGTCCCCGCCTCAAGTTGCAGGAACTCCCTCTCGATCCTATCGAGTTCCCTGTGAGGACAGAATTCCTCAATTACTAACTGCTTCAACTCCTTCCATCGTATCTTCCCGATGGCTCTGGCACCCTCAGCTTGGACAATGTTGTCCCACCAACACAATGCTGAGTCGACAAAAGAGTGAGTCGTGAACTTCACATTCTGATCTTCGCGACACTCAATGATTTCCAGCACCGCTTCCATTTCCCTCACCCAGTGATAAGTGGCTGCATTATTACCATTGCCATCGAAGGTCGGGGGCTTGCACCTTTAGAATGGCCCATAACTGCACCCCTTGGTCGTCACCCCCACTACATCATCCTCCTCTTCGTCAGACAATACAGTTTTAGGCTCTGGTCGTTCGTCATCTTCCTTGCTTCCCTTACCTGTTGATCCCTTCCTATCCTCCTTCTCCTTCCTCTCCTTATTCCTCACAGCCCTGATGACTTCGGTCACTACAGACGGTAAGACTGTCTGCATGACCTGGTGTACCTCATCAACAATCACCTCCCTAGCCGAGGCATTCAGGCTAGCATTCTCATTCTCCTCACTCCGACCATGAACCTCAGGGTTCTCATGAGTCGTCTTAGGAGCCTTAGCACTACTCCTACTCACACGTGGATGACCTCTGCCTCTAGAAGTGTAACATCCCGGGTTTTTAGGGTCAGATGTAATAGTTAAAATAAAATAAATATGAACTTCACATTTTATATATTGTTAAACGAGTAAGTAATGAGTGAAATAACTAGTTAAAATTTTAAGTTTTTAGACTAATCTTAATGTCGTAAGCGACCGTTAAAATATTTTAAATATAATAATACATTATATTTAAACGTATTCTGTTTTTAACGAAACTTAGGTCGACTCGTAGAGAAAAATAAGCTCGTTCCAGTGACGTATTTGAAACTTTATAAAACATTATATTTTAAAAGTTATAAGAGAAAAACGAGTTAAGCAGCTAAATTAATTATAATAATAAAATAATATTATATGAAACTTTAGAATCAATATCATGCATGGTACGAGTAATGCATGTATTGATATACATCCATTCAATTGATACGTGTTATATGTCTGTTATGTGTATATGAACATCACCATCAATAATTTCCTTTATATTCAAATTGAATCTCAAACAAACTCTTTGTATGTTATACGATATTGGTTGGCGATCATATATTTTCAAAATCTCCTGTATTATTATTCAGGTATGTATTTAAGCTTCTAATATTTTGAGTTTAAATCATAATTTTTAAGGTTTAGTATATTATTATGAGTAGGAATTTGAAATTATAATCATAATGGGTGTTGAGTAGCCTAACCTTGTTTACGCATGGACTGATCAACCATGCTTAAACAAGATAAATGTTATCCAAAACCAATCATGATTATTACTAGGAAGTACGTTATTAGTTGCTAAGACTTGTTTCAATCATAATCAGGAACACAACTCTGAAACTGTCTATCTGTCTCAATAATACTTAAATACCAAAGTGAGTTCCTCTGAACTGTTTAATAAAACGGGATGTGATGTTCTGATAACTGGTAATAACTGAAGAATTGACTATCAATAGCATCTGTGATATGTGACAATGCTTGATAGGATGCTTGAGGGCTGCTTGT